>CM039133.1:27939363-27949592 GCA_022036555.1 Microstegium vimineum | reverse complement strand
AACTTTAATCCCAACAAATGATCCAAGTCTTACAAGATCCGTCAGGTGTCCTCAGATTAAACTTAGTCATTCACCGCCTTTCCGAACAAGATCGCCTCATTACAGACATTGCAGAAGTAATACAATAATTTAATTTACATCAAAGTAGTGGAATTTATAAGTCATATTACAAACCATAAGTTTTGAAAACATAACTTAAGTGTCATACGAATATATTACATAAGCTAGTGATAAAGAGTTTATCTCACAAACAACCAAGGTACTCTGCCTAAGAGTCAAACAACTAAGATTATTCCTCATCATCCTCGACACTAACAACAGTCATGTAGCACGGGGCTACACAAACTAAGGGTGCAACGTCATCTGCAACAAGGGTTAACAAACCCTCAGTACTGGGTTACTCAACAAGTCTTACCCGACAAATAAATTGTGGTGGATGTATAACAGTATGCAAGTAATAGGATTCAAAGTGGGGTTTTACAAGAATCAAGTATTTTGCATAATTGAGTATTTATAAAGACAATTGAGATTGATTTAGTTCTTATAAAAAGTTACTCAAGTACCGATCTAAATGTTTTGACCGATAACGAGGCAACAACCATCTCCAAAGGAATCATCATATATCTAGTTTAAGTTTCATTAACTACGTTGAAAAAGAAAGAGTCGAGTCTCCATATCTGAGGAGCACGATGATTCGAATCGATTAAACCCAGCTAGAACATATAACTATCTTTCCCCAGATCCTCCAGCCAAGACCGGGGTTCCGCCACGCGAGAGCATAGTACACCTCCACCTTACTCCATGAGTCAGGAGGGTACATACTACTCTCGCCATCTCTCCACTCCCAGTGTGGATTAACCGTTCTTAAGACTGGATTAGCTAGAGTCCAGCTTCCAAAAGTATATGATCGGTACTCCAAATTCTCGCTCAATGTCAAGATCAACAGACGGTTCCTAATGACATAGGCGGAGAGAACCCGCTCACCAGTCACCACTAATGGCTACCAAACACCGTGTCCTCCCGGTCCCGATTATTACTTCCAACAAAACATTCCTTTCTCAAAAGTGCATAACCATTTGCCGCAGCAATACATTATGTGTAGATGACCGGAAATCATATACCAGTTATCGTTCTAAGCATATTAAGCAGTGATAGTAACTTGCGTATTTAAAACAGGTATCAAGGTTCAGGAATTAAATACTTCAAGGATAAGGCTATGCATCAAGTAGGAATTTGATAGAATAATAACTATGCAATAATTAACCATAGGTGTATTTAAATAAAAACTTTTAAATACAAGGTAGGGTTTAAATGCACCGAGGCTTTTCTTGGTTTGCAGGATAACCCGTTTCTGGTTCAGTACCACAGATATCAAACCCAACTTCGTAATGCTGATTATCCAAACCAATTATATGATGGACCTCTCCACCAACAATAGGATTATCTACATGATAATGGTATGCTTAGATGATGCTTAAATGTAAACATGATGCTTAACAATCAAAAAGCAGCATATGGTTAAGTGATGACAAACCAAGGTTAATTATCTTGAGTACAACTTTCCTTCACAAAGGAAACAAAACTTAGTTCATTAAATAATTAACTAACTCTTGTTTAATTAACTAATTAATTTAATAATCAAATCCAAAAGAATTGAGCACTCAACATCACATGAAATGAAATATTCATTTTGTGTTTGTCACTGAACAATGACACATGTTCTGCAATCAATCCAAATTCACCCAAATCCTATAGTGATTAAGGTTTCTAATGGTTTTATTAATTATTTATTAATTAACTAAATAATCAAGTTTTAAAATTTTGTCCAATGGACCTAAAACGTTTTATACAACAAGGTACATTTACATACAAATCACATAAATATTTTCATGATTTTTGGAATTATAAACAGAGCATGAAAAATCATTGAAAATCGCTTTTCTAATTAAACTAGACATTTTTATAGAATTAAAAATGTACTGGAAAGTACATATTATATTTTTATTAAATACTACATATATCCACGAGTATCCACAATTAATTTCATGATTTATAGATACACAGAATATATATATAAAAATAACAAATTGCCTTACTATTCATAAACAGAAAATGAAAAAACTAAACTGCTGAGTCACTGACAAGTGGGACCCTGTTGTCAGTGTTCTCTCTAACCCTAGCCAGCGGCGCCGGTGACCTTAAAACACGGCGGCGCATCACTGCCGACGAGCAAACCGAACAACCAACACCCACATCACGTTCTACACTTCGTTTTGCACCCAACGAGGTACAACAGAGCTACTTCTATCCCTCACAGAGGGCTCACCGACGGCAATGGTGGAGCTCATGGCTTGACCGTGATTACGCCGGTGACTACAAGCTATGATCGACTCAACCAAGCACCTAGAACTACTCAATAACCCAACACAATCATGATGCGCTCATCAAACTCATCAGACGATCTCTACAATACCTAGAACAACCTATGTCGGCGGCCATGGCGCACGACGGAGAACTGGATGACATCCGCTGACTAAACCGAGGCGATATACAAACAACCAACTCCATGATCATGATCAGTACTCTACTATGAAGCTAAAGCATCATTCAATATAAGGAATCGTTGATTAACACGAGTGACACCGACGCGGCGGTATGAACTCGCCGAAGCGACGTGGTCAGAGCACTAAGGCTCGAATCAAGGACAACTAAATGGTTAGGGACTACCAGTGGCTCACCCTGAAGCCGATGCTTGCGCTAACTTGGAAGGAGACGAAGCAGAGAGCTCGGACATCGGAGACAATCATGGTGGAGAAGATGAACAACAACAATGACACATTCAGAAGTTGTGATCCACCAAATGCAAAACGGAGACGCTGAAAGATCTCTAAGTGTTTTGGGTAATTGATGAAACCTAAGTACTAACCTAGCTCTAAGTGTGAGTAGGTTTAGTACACAAGGAGAAGTGAAGATGACAAGTGATGAAGCAAGGAGGAGGCTAAGGAGAAAGCCAACAAGAGCTCACACTTGGAGAAGAAGAGAGAAGGAAGGAGACCCTAAGCTATTCAAGGCAAAGGTATAATCTAGGGATTTTCCACTTTGGTGATCAAGACACCTAGTGGGTGTGATCACATTTAGGATAGATAACCGTACTATTAAGAGGGGGAAATAATATGTGGTTACAACTATCGAGTGCCATTAGGTTGATCATGAAGTGCATTGCATCCAAACCTAATGAGCAACCCTTGTAAAACTTGATAAAATATGCCAACACACGAGCACAAGTCAGTGGAACACTTGGTGGCGGCACATGAGATCAAGGGAAGAAAAGAGAAGTGAATTCAGACCAAGATAGAAGCTTCGGACCAGTTTGCATAGGAGCTCCGAACAATAGGAGGTAGTCCAACGACTGCTCCTAGCATTGACTGGCTGGCTGAGAAGCTCCGGACTAGTGGTCCGGTGGTGCTCCGGAGCATCGGCCAAGGGTCTGGTGGCTCAGGCAGAGACAACAGAAGATGAAGACAGGCTCCAGACCAGGAGGTATGGTCCGATGCTAGGCTCCAAACTGGTGGTCCGGAGGCCAGGAGCTTACTGCATGATTTGATCGAAGGACAGAAAAAGGCTTCGAACTATGAGGTATAGTCTGACGGTGAACCTCCGGACTCGAGTTCGGAGCATAGGTGCTTACTGTGTTGCGTGATGAAGTGAAGGCCAAAGCGTCGGACCAGAGGCTCCGGACCATGGCAAGTGGTCCGCAGGTTGGCAAGTTTGAAAAGCCAACGGTCGAATTTAAAAGTCAGTGGACACATGGCGATCCAGGAAGCGTCGGACTAGGCTCCGGACCATAGTGTCGGACCAGACACATTGGTTCGGTGGTCTCAGAAGTGGTTCAGAGGTCACGATTTCAGCAGCTCCAAGTGCATAACGGCTAGTTTCTTCGAGGAGGCTATTTAAGGGTGTGTGGCTGGTTCAAGGAGCTTCTCTTGCACATTTTGGCTATTGCATACTCTTGTGAGCTTGTGACACACACTCCCACTCATCTCCTAGTTGATTGATCATTCATTTGAGAGATTTGAGTGCATCAAGTGCATTGCATGAAGTGAGTTCATCTTAGTGGCACTTGGGAGTTGATACCGGTGCTAGTTTCTTGTTACTCTTGGTGATTGCCATCACCTAGATGGTTGGAGCAAGTGGTGTGGAATCGAGAAGCTTGGTGATTGTGCTTCGTCGACCACAAGTGGTGATTGTGAGGAGTTCTTGTGCCTTCCCCGCGGGATATCGCAAAGGTAACTCTAGTGGATTGCGCGTGTCTTTGAGTGGCCTCATCTTGTGCTGGTTGTGTGGCACCCAGTGATGCGTTTGGCGTGTGATGCCAATTAGCGCGTGAACCTCCAAGTGAGTGAGCCAACACAACGAGGATGTAGCTAGTTGGCAAACTAGTGAACCTCGGGAGAAAAATCAAGTGTCAACCTTGTCTCCCATTGTGTGATTGATTGGCTATCTCAGAGCTCTTCATTTGATTGGATCAATCCTCTACCCGGCGGTATATTCACCCTACCTATCACTTTCATACTTGCAAGTAGTATATTAGGTTGTGCTAGGTAGCTTAGTAGAATTGTGCTAGGCATTGAGTGATCTTAGAGCTATATTAGGATAGGATTGCTTGATAGGTGGCTTCGCACCCCAAGTAGGCTAGTGCAACATTCGCTTCGCCGTCTTGCTATCTAACTTGTTGTTGAGAATTGTTTTAGATTTCAATTTAGGCTATTCACCCCCCCCCCTCTAGCCTTGGATTAGGATCTTTCAAGTGGTATCGGAGCTAGTACACCGTTGATTTGAGGCTTAACAACCTACGGTGTGATCATGGCTCATATCAACAACATGAAGAAGCCACCCAAGTTTGATGGCACAAACTATGGCTATTGGAAAGTCAAGATGACTGCTCATATCCAGTCAATTAGTCGAAAGGTTTGGCTTGTGGTGGACAAGAAGTTTGAAGTGGCAAATGAGTAAGCTCCCACCGCGGCCGAAGAGGAGAAGTTGCAACACAATTACATTGCTCTTAGTGCTAATCATGAGGCTCTTGATGAGAAGGTGTTTGAGCAAATCAAGAATCTTGAGAGTGCTCATGAGGCTTGGAAGAAGCTTGAAGAATCATTTGAAGGCACACAAGCCGTCAAGGGGGCCAAGGCATATATTCTCAAGGAGAAGTTTGCAAGCTTCAAGATGAAGGATGATGAAAATGTGCCAGAGATGTTCCATAGACTCCAAGTGCTTGTAAATGATCTTACGGCTCTTGGTGAGAAGGTTGAGGACAAGGACTTCTCTCACAAGTTCTCGAGGTGTCTTCCTCCCCGGCTTGACACTCTTGTGACCTTGATTGTGAGAGGTGGTTTGAACACCATGACACCCAATCAAGTCTTGGGAGATGTAATGACCGAAGATGCTTATCGGGACAACAAGGAAGAAGATGTGAAGAAGGAAGAGAAGAAGAGCTTGGCATTCAAAGAAACTTCATCACACAAGAGCAAGGGCAAAGCCAGGATTGAAGAATCTAGTGAAAGTGAAGACTCAAGTGCAAGTGATGTTGATGAGGAAGAGATGGCTCTCTTTGTGAAGAAATTTGGAAGATTCATGAAGAAGAAGGGCTATGGTGCAAGAAGGAAGAGGACTTCCTCAAAGAACTATGATGAACCAAGGAAGTGCTTCAAGTGTGAAAGTTTTGATCATCTCATTGCTCATTGTCCATACAATAGTGATAAGGATGATGATGATCACAAGAAGAAAGGCAAGAAAGAGAAGAAGCCCACCTTTGACAAGAAGAAGAAGAAGGGGTATTCTCACATAGTGACATGGGATAGTGATTCTTCGTGTGGTGAAGATGATGATCAAGAAAAGAAGACATCTACCAAGAAGAAGGCTTTTGCAAGCATTGCAATGAGGGACAAGATCTCCTTATTTGACACTCCATCATCATGCTTCATGGCTAAGTCCACTAAGGTACTTTGTCATGATGAGAGTGAGAGTGATAGTAATAGTGAGGAGCCCTCAAAGGAGGAACTCATGGACATGCTTGAACAAGCTAAGGAATACATTGACAAGAAGAGGAAGGAATGCAAGGAATTGCGCAAGACCAATGAGGCTCTTGAGAAAAACCTTGATGAGGCCGTAGCATCTCATGAGAGGCTAATGGAAGCCCATGAGAAGCTAGTGAAGTCTCACACTAAGCTTGAAAGAGCTCATTCCTCCCTCCTTGAGCAAAGTAAGAAGGAGATTGTTCAAACATGTGACATGGGAGTGACTTGTGATATTCTTGATGAATCCTTTCATACTCCTATTGTTGTTGCTCCCACTAACCCCTCTTGTAGCACTACTATTTCTACTTCATCTACTAGTGATGGTGATGAGGACATCCTCCATTATTACCCGTTGGCAAAGACGCAACAAATAATGGGCCAAGTGGCCCAGTTGTAGTCGGGCGGTGAACGTGTGAGCCTCTGAATAATCCCACCTTGCTTAGCTAGGGAGGAGGAAGCCACCTTAAAAGGGAGAGCCACCCTTCGCCTATCAGACTAGTCTTTTAGGGAGATTGGGCCTTTCTCCGAGTGGGTGTGCCTAAGAACTGTTGGGGTCTGGGCAACCTCAATTTATCGGACCTCGGCCAACCCTACCTGGGCCGGATGTATCAGATGGTTTCACTTGTGATACATCACTAATGGTGGAAAATGAAACCCTCAAGAAGAAGGTTACAAAGCTCAATCACTCCTTAGCTAAGGCTTATGGAGGTGAGGACCGCTTGCTTATGTGCTTGGGAAGCCAAAGAGCATCTCTCTACAAAGAGGGATTGGGCTATACCCCCAAGAAAGGCAAGGCCGCTTTTGCTCCTCACAAGACTCGTTTTGTGAAGAACACTAGTATCTATTGCAAGAGTTGCAAGCAAGTTGGTCACTTAGAGCAACAATGCAATAACAACAAGCCCAAGGAAGATGTATCCTTAATGAGAGTTGATTCATTCTATGTCCTTTCCAAGGGGACTAATGGAGTTCATGCCAAGTTTGTTGGTGCACCATGGATGACTACTAAGAAATCCATTTGGGTACCAAAATCCTTGGTAACTAACCTTGGAGGACCCAAGCAAGTTTGGGTACCTAAAAAGAATTGATCTCTCTTGTAGGTAAATTACAAAGTCGGAGGGAGGCATTGATTGATTGATAGTGGGTGCACTCAACACATGACCGGTGATGGAAGGATGTTCAACTCAATCAACCAAGATAGTGATCATGGCTTTGATAGTATCACATTTGGTGACAATGGCAAAGGCAAAGTGAAAGGGCTTGGAAAGATTGCTATCTCCAATGATCTTAGCATTCGCAATGTGCTTCTAGTTGAAAGGCTTGAGTTCAACTTATTGTTGGTTGCCCAATTGTGTGATCTCAGTTTTAAGTGCATCTTTGGTGTTGAGGATGTGGAAATAATTAGTGTGTATGGTTCTAACATGGTCTTCAAAGGATTTAGATATGAGAATCTCTATCTAGTGGATTTCAATGCTAGTGAGACTCAACTATCAATTTGTCTCATCACCAAATCTATCATGGGTTGGTTATGGCATAGAAGGCTTGGACATGTTGGCATGAAGCAATTGAACAAGCTAGTCAAGCATGATCTAGTGAAAGTCTTGAAGGATGTCACATTTGAGAAGGACAAGCTATGTAGCTCATGTCAAGCCGGCAAGCAAGTTGGTAACACTCATCCAAAGAAGAGCATTATGAGTACAAGCAAAGCTTTTGAGTTATTGCACATGGATCTCTTTGGACCAACTACTTATGCAATCATTGGTGGAAACAAGTATGGATTTGTGAAAGTGGATGACTACACAAGATACACATGGGTATTCTTTTTGAGTGACAAGAGTGACACATTTGATATCTTCAAGACATTTGTCAAGAGGTGCCAAAATGAGTTTGAAACAACTATCAAGAGAGTTAGAAGTGACAATGGGAGTGAGTTCAAGAGCACAAGAGTTGATGAACTATGTGATGACTTTGGAATCAACCATCAATTCTCTCCAAAGTACACTCCTCAATCCAATGGGATAGTTGAAAGGAAGAATAGAACCTTGATTGACATGGCAAGATCAATGTTGAGTGAGTACAATGTTAGTAATTCCTTTTGGACCGAAGCTATCAATACGGCTTGCTACTCTAGCAACCACCTCTATTGTCATGGGATGCTTATGAAGACCATATGAACTCTTAAATGGAAGAAAGCCAAATATTGCATACTTTAGAATGTTTGGGTGCAAGTGTTATATATTAAAGAAGGGTACAAGGCTAAGCAAGTTTGAGAAGAAATGTGATGAGGGATTCTTACTTGGTTACTCTTCATCAAGCAAGGCTTATAGAGTTTGGAACTCATCTAGTGGAATTCTTGAGGAAGTGCATGATGTTGAATTTGATGAAACTCAAGGCTCTCAAGATGAACAAGAAAACTTGGATGATGTGAGAGGTGACAAGTTGGTCAATGCAATGAAATAAATGGATATTGGTGACATTAGACCAAGACAAGTACAAGATGAAGATGAAGATGAAGATGAAGATCAAGTGGCCATTCCTATACAAGAAGAAACTAGTGGCTCTGCAACTCAAGATCAATCAAGTGCTAGTAAAGCTCAAGTACAAGATCAAGCTAGTCCATCATCTCAACCGAGTGCTCAAGATTCTCACATGAAAATTCTTCAACCTACCAACATTGCAAGAGATCACCCTTTGGATCAAGTGATTGGAGGCATTCAAAGTGGAGTTCAAACAAGATCAAGATTGGCTTAATTTTGTGAGCATTACTATTTTGTCTCATCATTTGAGCCAACCAAAATTGATGAAGCTTTGAAGGATGTGGATGCATCAAGTAGGAATTTCATAGAATAATAACCATGCAATAATTAATCATAGGTGTATTTAAATAAAAACTTTTAAATATAAGGTAGGGTTTAAATGCACCGGAGCTTGCCTTGGTTTGCAGGATAAACAGTTTCTAGTTCAGTACCATAGATATCAAACCCAACTTTGTAATGCTGATTATCCAAACCAATTATATGATGGACCTCTCCACCAACAATAGGATTATCTACACGATAATGGTATGCTTAGATGATGCTTAAATGTAAACATGATGCTTAACAATCATAAAGCATATGGTTAAGTGATGACAAACCAAGGTTAATTATCTTGAGTACAACTTTCCTTCACAAAGGAAACAAAACTTAGTTCATTAAATAATTAACTAACTCTTGTTTAATTAACTAATTACTTTAATAATCAAATCCAAAAGAGCTGAGCACTCAACATCACATCAAATGAAATGTTCATTTTCTGTTTGTCACTCAACAATGGCACATGTTCTGCAATCAATCCAAATTGACCCAAATCCTATAGTGATTAAGGTTTCTAATGGTTTTATTAATTATTTATTAATTAACTAAATAATCAAGTTTTAAACGTTTGTCAAATGGACCTCAAACTTTTTATACAATAAGGTACAATTACATACATGTTACATAAATATTTTCATAATTTTTGGAATTATAAACATAGCATGAAAAATTATTGAAAATGGCTTTTCTAAATAAACTAGACATTTTTACAGAATTAAAAATGTACTGGACAATACATATTATATTTTTATTAAATACTACATATATCAGTGAGTATCCACAATTAATTTCATGATTTATAGATACACAGAAAATAGATATACAAATAACAAATTTCCTTACTATTTATAAACAGAAAATGGAAAAACTAAACTGTACGTCACTGACAAGCGGGACCCTGATGTCAGTCTTTTCTCTAACCCTAGCCAGCAGCGCCAGCGACCTTAAAACACGGCGGCCCGTCACTGCCGATGAGCAAACCGAACAACCAACACCTGCATCACGTTCTACACTTCATTCTGCATCCAATGAGGTACTATAGAGCTACTTGTATCCCTCACAGAGGGCTCACCGGCGGCGATGGCAGAGCTCATGGCTCGGCTGTGATTACACCGGTGACTACAAGCTATGATCGACTCAACCAAGCACCTAGAACTACTCAGCAACTCAACACGATCATGATGCGCTCATCAAATGCATCAGACGATCTCTACAATACCTAGAACAACCTATGCTGGCGGCCATGGCGCACGACGGAGATCTAGACAACATGCGTTGGCTAAACCGAGGCGATATACAA
>CM039133.1:27794766-27931639 GCA_022036555.1 Microstegium vimineum | reverse complement strand
TCTATGTTGCTGGTTGTCGCGAAAATTTAGTGTCTTGCGTACCAAGTTTGTAAATGAAAAACTACAAATTTTGTAATATATTCGGGCGGTGATTTTTGTTTCATTGTTGCCCTGAGAAATATGTGGAGTATGTTTTGATTTTGGGCCTTGGGTCTAAAGGGTCTAGTTTTGTAGGGCAACTCCACTTCACGCATAGAACAAAAGGGACCCCAAGGGGGCAACGCTGCTGGCAATCCGCGGTGCAGAGGGCGAACAACTCATGCACGCTATGGATGATGCCAGAGACCAGTCCTTTTCCGAGAGGTTCGATCGTGACGTGACTAGGGCTTGTGGAGACCGTTCCTCAGACGCTGGGCGAAAAAGCCATCTGCTTGTAGAGTCGTCGACCGTACCGTGGTCCTGTACAGATTCTGGGCGCAAAAGCCTTCATGGCTCCCGACCCAAATGATACCGTCCGGTTGATGGGGAAGTATTATTTGGGAGGTCTGTCAACGTGGTTGTAGCGCTTAGGGTAGCTACTTCTATTCGCTATGACCCTTGTCAGACCAGCTTTCGGGGGCTTTCTGCTTATGCCAGGCTAATTGAGAAAACCTTTGCTGCGTTTTGGGAGGTCGTCGAATACTGTGGGAGGGGTTTTGGAGAGGTCGTCGATCGTTGACAACCGTGCCGTTGTGGCCGCCGCATGTTTTTTTATGGTGATACGTTGGAGTAGAGGCTACAGGGTAGGGTCCACCTGGTTAAACCCTATAGATGGGTGGACTCGGCTGACCATGGTCAAGAGGCTAACAGATGGGCCCTAGCACGCCTAACTTCTTTCAAAACTGATTTTGGGATAGTAAAAAGATTTCAACTTAAAAAACCAATAACAAGAGAGTTGAGAACTTAAATTTAGATCTACAAATATTGTTTTACCCAAAACTCCATTTGACAAAATTTTAACAAACAAAATTTTGAATTTAAGTAGATGACAACTTTAGCAAGATTTTGGAAGTTTAAATGATCCAAATTAAAAAGTAATGAATACCAAGTTTTCATAACTCATTGAGATAACTTTTTCATATAATAGGCCCTTTTTTTTTTTTGAAAAGTGATAATAACATGTGGTACATATTTGACATATCACTCATATAGTTCTTAAACTATATAAGTGATCTATAGGATTAGTGAACAATGGGGTATCACCACTTTTCTCAAAAGAAAAAAGACCTAATATGAATTGTAGATCTCATTGAAATTATGCAAACTTGGTATTCATGATGTTTTACTTGGGATCATTAGGTTTTACAAAATCTTGTTGAAATTTGTCATTCATATAAATTCAAATTTCTTTGTAACATGAAAACATCTTCGAAGTAATATCAGTAATAATATGATATCACTATGTATTATGAATTTTAGATATTTTAGGAAAAAAAACATCCAATTTGAAGCTCAAATGAGGGGGGAAAAACCCTTTTACGAGTTGTAGGAAGAGATTACAATGAAAAAATTGCTTGTTGAGCGGCGGTGATGTGGTCGCGGCTGATACCGCTGAGGTGGATTGGGGGGATTGGGTATTTCGGGGGGGGGGGAGGGGGGGAGGGGGGATTTTGCGAGAATTGGGTATTTCGGGGGGAGGGGCGGGGATTGGGGGGGGCTGGCTACTGGCGGTTGGGATAGAGGCTGACAGGGAGGTCCACCTGGTTAGCCCTTTAGATGGGTGGACTCGCTCACCATGGTCTAGAGGCTGCCGATTGGCCCTAGCACGCCTAACTTCTTTCAAAACTAATTTTTGGGATAGCAAATGATCTCAAATTTAAAAACCCGTAAAAAGAGAGTTGTAGAACTCAAGAGATCTACAAATATTGTCTTTCCCAAAACTCCATTTGACAAAGTTTTAACAAACTAAATTTTGAATTTAAGTAGATGACAATTTTAGCAAGATTTTGGAAGTCCAAATGATCCCCAAATTAAAAAGTAATGAATACCATGTTTTTCATAACTCATTGAGATCTACATTTCATATATAGGCCATTTTTTCATTTGAGAAAGTGATAATAACATCTGGAAACATATTTTTCATATCACTCATATAGTTTCTTAAACTATATTCTTAAACTAATGAGTGATCTATAGGAATTTAGTGAACAATGGTATCCCCCACTTTCTCAAATGAAAAAATGACCTATATATGGGAAATTTTAGGTCTCATTGAGTTATGCAAACTTGTTATCATGACTTTTTTTAAATTTGGAGGGCATTTAGTGTTACAAAATCTTGGTTGACTTTGTCATTTAAGTAATTCATGATATTTCTTTATAACATGAAAACATCTTTGAAGTAATATCATAACAATATTTATATCACTATGTATTATGATTTTAGATATTTTTAGGAAACCAAATCATCCAATTTTAAGCTCAAATGCGGGAGAAAAAACTTTTACAAGTTGTAGGAAGAGATTAAAAACAACAAATGTGTGTTGAGCGGCGGTGATGTGGTCGGCGGCTGATTCGTGGTGAGGGTGGGGAATGGGCTGGATTGGGGTATTTCGGGGGGAGGGGGCATTTTGCGGGAATCGGGTATTTCGGGGGGGGGGACAGGGATTTGGCAGATTGGGGTACTTCAAGGGGGGGGGAGGGGGATTTGGCGGAATCAGGTATTTCGGGGGGGGGGGTGCTGGGCTGCTGGCCGTTGGGAGTAGAGGCTGACAGGGTAGGTTCACCTGGTTAGCCCTTTAGACGGGTGGACTCGGCTCACCATGGTTAAGAGGTTGACCGATGTGCCCTAGCACGCCTAACTTCTTTCAAAACTGATTTTGGGATAGTAAATGATCTCAAATTTAAAAGTCCATAACAAAAGAGTGTAGAACTCATCGAGACCTATAGATATTGTTTTACCCAAACCTCCATTTGACAATGTTTTAACAAACTAAATTTTGAATTTAAATAGATGACAACTTTTAGCAAGATTTTGGAAGTTTAAATGATCCCAAATTAAAAAGTAATGAATACCAAGTTTTCATAACTCATTGAGATCGACATGTCATATATAGCCTATTTTTTCATTTGAGAAAGGGATAATAACATGTGGTACATATTAAACTATATCTATCTATAGGATTAGTGAACAATGTGTATCACCACTTTCTCAAATGAAAAAATGACCTATATATGAATTGTAGATCTCATTGAGTTATGCAAACATGTTATTCATGACTATTTAATTTGGAGTCATTTAGTGTTACAAAATCTTGGTTGACTTTGTCATTTAAGTAAATTCATGATATTTCTTTGTAACATGAAAACATCTTAGAAGTAATATCAGTAACAATATGATATCGCTATGTATTATGATTTTAGATATTTTTAGGAAAACAAATCATCCAATTTGAAGCTCAAATGCGGGAGAAAAACCTTTTACACGTTGTAGGAAGAGATTAAAAAAAAAATGCGTGTTGAGCGGCGGTGATGTGGTCGACGGTTGATTCGGGTATGAGGGTGGGGATTGGGCTGGATTGGGGTATTTCGGGGGGCATTTGGGGGTGCTGGGCTTCTGGCAGTTGGGAGTAGAGGCTGACAGGGTAGGTCCACCTGGTTAGCCCTTTAGATGGGTGGACTCAGCTCACCATGGTCTAGAGGCTGAACGATGGGCCCTAGCACGCCTAACTTCTTTCAAACTGATTTTGGAATAGTAAATAATCTCAAATTTAAAAACCTGTAACAAGAGAGTTGTAGAACTCATAGAGATCTACAAATATTGTTTTACTAAAAACTCCATTTGACAAAGTTTTCACAAATTAAATTTTGAATTTAAATAGATGACAACTTTTAGCAAGATTTTGGAAGTTTAAATGATACCAAATTAAAAAGTAATGAATACCAAGTTCTCATAACTCATTGAGATCTACATGTCATATATAGCCTAATTTTTCATTTGAGAAAGGGATAATAACATGTGGTACATATTAAACTATATGAGTGATCTATAGGATTAGTGAACAATGTGTATCACCACTTTCTCAAATGAAAATATGACCTATATATGAATTGTAGATCTCATTGAGTTATTCAAACTTGTTATTCATCACTTTTTAATTTGGAGTCATTTAGTGTTATAAAATCTTGGTTGACTTTGTCATTTAAGTAAATTCAAGATATTTCTTTGTAACATGAAAACATCTTTGAAGTAATATCAGTAACAATATGATATCACTATGTATTATGATTTTAGATATTTTTAGGAAAACAAATCATCCAATTTGAAGCTCAAATGAGGGAGAAAAACTGTCGGGTACAAAGGTAAGGGTTACCCTAAACCCTTCGATAAATTAACGCTAAACATAGCAACCATTTTTAAGGCAGGGAGCAGCCCACTACTCGATAAGGCGCGGCCCATCGCTCGAGGGCCCCCTCTACACCAGCTGTGGCGACAAGCCATGGGCCAGCCCACTTCGACGAAAAAACGACGGACCGAGGGGGCGAGCGAACGACCCCCCGGCTCTACCTCGACGACGGACCGAGGGGGCGAGCGAACGATCCCCCGGCTCCACCTTGACGACGGACCGAGGGGCGAGCGAACGACCCCCCGGCTCCTACCTCGACGATAAATGACGGACCGAGGGGGCGGGCGAACGACCCCCCCGGCTCCACCTCGACGAACGAAGGACGGACGAGGGGTCGAACAATCGACCCCCCACCTCTACCTCGACCTCTCTGACCCCGTCTCTACTCCGACCCCGTCGACGCCACTCAGACTCGGACTCTCCCGACGAGAGTTACGACTCCACTCGGGAGTGCGTCCACCTCGATGAGCAAACCGACCTCCAGGACGACGTCGACGATACCGCGGCCACCGAAGAAGGGGGAGGGGCTAACGCTACACCAGCACGAGATGCCATCCCCCCAAGTCCTGATAGAGCCGATCCACCCCCCGACGTCCAGATCACAAGGTCCGAGAGCTTCTCAGTAAGCTCGAGGAGGAGCGCCTGTGTCTTCAGCAGCTCGAGCACGGCCTCGGGGGGCGATCGAGGGCGTCCTCAGGGTGGAGGAGCTCACGAGCGGGCCCGGGAAGTCCACCGGCAGATCATCGAGGAGGGGAACGCCGAACCCCGAGTCTTCAACCATGCCAGCCAGAATGTTCGTAGCAGCCGCGATGCTGCTCCGCGACATGCCGGCGCCATCGACCCCCCAGGCACGGCGTATCAGGGACGAAATCCAGGGCTTCTCCAAACTGCGGCCGTGCAGCAGGCGGAGAGCTCAGCCTCGAGGCGTCGAGGGGCTGCCTCAGGGAAACAAGCAGCGCCCCCTCGACAAAATCGGGAGGTCTCCGTCCACCAGAACAAGGCGCCCTAGGGCCAGGTCGAGCGACGACCGGTTCAGGAACGCCTCATCAACGACCTCCCCCCTCGAGTGAACAATCGACGTCGGTACAGCGACGCTGAGGCTCGAGGCTATAGCGCCCACCGAGGTGGGCGCTACGACAGCGACGAAGACCGATGTCGGTCTCCAGAGCCGCCGGGGCCCCGAGTCTTCGGTAGAACCATCCGGCGGGCCCCCTGCCCGTACGTTTCCGACCACCCACCAGCCTGGTCAAGTACCAACGGCGAAACCAAGCCAGAGCTCTAGCTTGCCAACTTCAGGCTGGCATGCCAGCTCAGTGGAGGCCAAAGATGACCACCGTCATCATTCGGCAACTCCACTGTTCCTCTCCGACACCGCTCGGAGGTGGCTCGAGGAGCTACCCCCGGACTTGATCCAGGACTGGTCCGACCTGGTTCGGATCTTCAAGGGCAACTTCAAGGGCACCTACGAGCGGCCGGGCAACCCCTGGGACCTTTGCATCTGCAAGCAGAAGCCATGGGAGACCCTCCGCGCCTTCACCCGCCGATTCTCGAAGCAGCGCACGCACTGACCCACATCTCTGACGAAGAGGTCATCACGGCGTTCATCGCCGGGACAACCTGCAAGGAGTTGGTGCGGGAGCTGGGGCGAAACACCCCCAAGACCGCCAACGAGCTCATGGACGTCATCGCCAACTACGCAGCTGGCGAAGAGGCCGTTGGCGCATTCTTTCCAGATTCCCCCAGGGAAGGGGAAGGGCAAGGCGGATGAGCCCGGGGGCTCGGACGATGGGCCCAAGAGAAACAATGGGCCCAGAAGGAACAACGTCGGCAACGGCGGCCGGAAGAAGAAGAAGAACCAACCGGGCCGACGCAAACGTCGAGCACGACGACGAGCCCGACCGACCTTGTCGCTGCGTCAGACAAGAGGAAGCCTCGAGGGCCCCCCCCCGACGGGGGCGTCTTCGATAAGATGCTGAAGGAGCCTTGCTCCTATCATATGGGGCCGGGCCCAACCACCGCCTCGAGGACTGCCGCATGCTCCGAAAGCACTTCGTCCCTCCTGGCTTCAGGAGAGACGACGACAAGGAAGACCCGCCATGTGACGCTCACGTCAGGGGTGATGTCAAAAAAGGAGGCTTCCCCGAGATCCACGACTGCTACATGATCTACGGGGGACCCTCGACTCGCCTCACCACGCGCCAGCGCAAGAGGGAGCATCTAGAAGTTTTTCCTCCGTTCGGGCCCAGGCCCCGCGGTTACCTCGACTGGTCCCACACGCCGATCACCTTCGATCAGGACGACCACCCCGAGCACCTCCCCAACGCGGGGGGCTTACCCGCTCATCGTCGGCCCGATCATCCTCAATAACCCGCCTCACCAAGGTGCTCATGGATGGGGGAGCAGCCTCAACATCATCTACGCCGAGACCCTCGACCTCCTGGGGATCCCGAGGACCATGCTCCTGCCCAGCGCGGGGGGATTCCACGGGATCGTCCCGGGGAAAGAAGGCACTCCCCATCGGCCGCATCAAGCTACCGGTCTGTTTCGGCGTCCCCTCGAACTTCCGAAAGGAAGAGCTGACCTTCGATGTGGTCGCGTGGCGAGGCACCTACCACGCCATCATCGGTAGACCGGGATACGCCAAGTTTATGGCGGTCCCGAACTACACCTACCTTGAGCCCTTGGAGCCCAAATAGGAAGCAGTGCTCGTCGACTTTCTCCGTGCGAATGCCGACGTGTTCGCATGGAGTCCCTCGGATATGCCGGGCATTCCGAGGGAGGTCGCCGAGCACTCCTTGGACATCCGAGCCAGGTCCAAACCGGGGAAGCAACGCCTGCGCCGCTTCGACGAGGAGAAGCGCAGGATCATCGGGGAGGAGGTCGACAAGCTTTTGAAGGCCGGATTCCTCAAGGAGGTGCATCATCCCGATGGTTAGCTAACCCCGTGCTTTTAAAGAAAAAGAATGGGAAGGAATAGGATGTGTGTAGACTACACTAGTCTAAATAAAGCGTGTCCTAAAGTTCCTTTTTCCTTTACACGCATCGATCAAATAGTAGATTCCACTTCGGGATGTGAAACCCTTTGCTTCCTTGATGCGTATTTCGGCTACCACCAAATAAAGATGAAAGGGGTCCGATCAGCTCGCGACCCCTTCATCACTCCCTTCGGCATGTTTTGCTACCTCACCATGCCCTTCGGTTTGTGGAATACCGGGGCCACCTACCAGCGATGCATGCTCCACGTCTTCGGGAAACACATAGGGCCGACCGTTCGAGATCGCGTTTGGGTGCCTCAGGGCTAATCGCATAAAACTAAATCCTGAGAATGTGTCTTCGGGGTCCCTCGAGCATGCTCTTAGGGTACATAGTTTCCCAGCGCGGCATCGAGGCCAATTCCGAGAAGGTAACCGCCATCACGAGGATGGGCCCGATCAACGACCCCCAAAAAGCGTGCAAAGGGTTACTAGGTGCCTCGCCGCCCTCAGTCGCTTCATCTCGAGGCTCGGAGAGAAGGCCCTACCCCTTTACTACCTCCTGAAGAAGACGGAACACTTCGCGTCGACCACCGAAGCTGAGGAATCGCTCTCGGAGGCTCAAGGCCTTGCTCACTTCGCCCCCGGTCCTTGGTAACCCCCGAGTCCGGCCGAGCCCCTCCTGCTCTATGTCGCAGCAACTACCCAGGTAGTCAGCGCGGTCATAGTGGTCGAGAGGGAAGAGGAAGGGCACGCCCTACCGTTCAGAGGCCTGTCTACTTCGTGAGTGAGGTCCTTTTCCGAGACCAAGACGGGTACCCCCCACATCCCAGAAGCTGTTTGTACGCGGGTCGTCCTCACTCGGTGCAAGCTCAAACACTATTTTCTGGGCCATCCGGTCAATGTGGTTTCATCTTTCCCCCTCGGAGAGATAATCCAGAACCGGGAGGCATTGGGAAGGATCGCCAAGTGGTCCGCCGAGCTCATGGGGGAGACCCTCTCCTACGCCCCTCGGAAGGCTATCAAATCTCATGGTACTGGCAGATTTCGTTGCAGAATGGACCGACACCCAACTACCCCCAGCCAGGTCCAGAGCGAGCTCTAGGTCATGTACTTCGACGGATCGTTGATGAAGATGGGACAGGCGCTGGATTGCTATTCATATCACCCCAGGGGCCCCATTCGCTAGTCATCCCCCCACTTCCCCCCTTTTCCAAAAACGTCGCCGAGCCCCGGGGCCCCCTTTTCAAGGGCCTGTGATCGCCGTGGGGCCCGGGGTTTTCGACCCTCCCTGCGGGGGACCCCCCGTTGGTGGGGGGCCCAAGTGATGAAGCCCGAGCGCCCCGCCCTAATTTGGAAAGCCTACTGCAAGGGGGCCAAAGGGCTGGGGGGACAATTCAAAGGCCCCTGGGCCCTCCCCAGTCCCTCGGCCCAAAAAAAGTGCCAACGGGGGCCAAAAAATGGGTCTCCTCGAGGCGGCCCCCCGACATTTCCGAGGGATCTGCATTTTCCATCCTCGACCCGGCTGGGGCTCCCCCCTCGAGAAGGGGGTTTTGACCCCCCCCCCTGGGACCGACCCCCCCCCGGGGGGGGGGGGGGGAGGAACGAGGGGGCCGCGCGGGGCCCAAACCCCCCGAAAAAAGGCGGGCCTTCCTGAGACTGACTAGGGCGAACCCCCGGGAAACCGCACGGAACCCATAAGGGGTCGGGCCAAACCCCTTATTTTCCTAACGGGGAGGGAAAAAAAAACCGAAGCCCCGTCGGGTTTTTTTTCCCGTTCCCCCCCCTGGGGGGGAGGGGGGGCATTACAAAAGGCCTAATGGGGGGTTTGGGGGCCCACCCGCCGCCGAGAACCTGGTAAAAAATTTTCCTTTGCGGGCTTTTTAGGGGCCGAGGGTTTTGAAACACGCCCCAAAAAACTCTTCAAAATTGAAGGGGAAAATTCAGCCCGGCAGCCCCCCTTACCCCCCCCAAAATTTCAATGATACCCTAATTGGGTTCGCAGTAGGGGGCTCGACAGGGGCGGCCCCTGAAAAAACCCCAAAGGGGGGGCCACTCACCTTTTTGGGCTGTCGCCAAGTTCTCGAATGGATCAGGTTTTGACCCATCCCAACATCCAACCCCCCCCGGGGGCAAAAAACCCCGAATCATCCACCGCTTGGGGCCCCCCAAATTTTTTTATCCCGAAAAAGGCACGCAGTTCACCGGCCAAAAAATTTCCCGGACTTCTTTGCCATCACCACACGGGAATTGGCCGCAGTAGCCCCCCTCGAACAAGGGTTTTTGGTGGGGGTCCAAAAGGTTGGTTTTTCAGGGCCCCCAAACCCAAATCTTGTGGCAAACGGCATGGCGGGGGGGGGGGTCGGGGAGCTGCCCGTGTGAGGGGGTTAAAAACCGGCCGGGACGGGGTTCTCTCCGTTCTTTTGGTTAAGGGTCCGAGGCGTCCCCCCCACTACCTCGAGTGGGCCCCCCGACAAAGGCCCCACCAAAAAAAGCCAAAAGGAACCGGGAAGGGCCCCCTCCCCAGCTGAGGAACCCCCGGGCATGGGGCTTACAAGTCGGGACGGTACCAAAAGATGTGCGGCGCTCAAAAAAAAAACTTTTCCCCCAAAAAGGGGCCCAACCTCGGGGCCCTCGTTCTCCCGCGACAAAGCCCCAAAGGGGCCCCCAAAATTTCCCCCCTTGGAGGGCCCTTCATCGGCCGAGGTGCGAAGCCGGCATTAAAAATAAGAAGGGAAAAAGGGAGATCTTCCCAACCTTTGGAACACGAAAAACTAGTGCTTCAAACTGGGCCCCCCGGGCCTTTAAATTTTTTACTTTTTTTTCAAATTTTCGAAAAAAAAATTTTTTCTCGAAACACATTTCTGTTCTTTTGAAAATCAAGGTCCCCTGATTTCCCGGACAAAGCGACTCCCTCGGGGGCTGACAAAGGGACCCCCCCCAAAATCCCCAAAAAAAACCCAACGTTTTTTTCGAAACTCGACTCCCCCCCTCGTTTTTTCCTCGAGTACCTTAAAAACTATTAAAGGGTCAAAATCCAAAAAGGCGAGGGTGTCTTTTGACCCGGGGGCCCCTCCCCGGGCCCGGGATCCCCGCTGCCCCCCCCCTTCCGGGAAAAGAGCTTTTTTTCGTCAATACTTAGTTCACAAGCGTCGACTTTGGCAAAGAAAAATGGGGGGAAGCTCGAAAGTAAAAATTTGGGGGACAACCCATCTATGCATTTAAGGTACCCTGGGACTTTTGCCCCCCCCAAGTCGACCCCCCCTCGGGGGCTAACAGGGGGGCCCCCCCCCCCCTAAGTCCCCAAAAACCCAAAAATTTTTTTTCGAAACTCGACTCTCCCCTCGTTCTTTCCCTCGAGTACGTTTTTTAAAAACTAAGTAAGGCCCTTGAACCCCTGGGGTTTTGAGGGGGGGGGGAAAAGGGGGGGCCCCCCACCTACCCCCCGGGAATTTTTCCCCGTTCCCCCCCCCCTTCCCGGGATCCGGCGCCCGGGAAAAACCCCAACTTTTTAAAAAGGGGCGAAAAAAGGGCCCCAAAAAAGGGGGGGAAAAGCTCGAAAAAAAAATAAATATGTGCATGGGGGCCCCCCAAAATTTTTTTTTAACCCCAAAAAACCCCGGGGGGGGCCCCTTGGCCTTTATCAATAAAAAAAAAATTTAAAAATTACGGGGCCCCTTTTCTTCCCCCGATATGGCTGGGGGGGCCCCCAAAACTCCCCGCAAAAACCTTCCCGGGGGGGTTTACCGCCCCCAGGGGAAAATACCTGGGCAAAAAGATTTCCCCCCGGGGGGGCCCCTCCGGAACCTTGGGGGATCCAAAAACCCCTCCTGGCACTTCGCGTATTCTCTTCCTCGGTCACTTTGGGGGGGTGGGAACCCGCCCCCCCAAACGGGTTTAGGTCCCCGTCGGGGAGTGAGTTGCGACCGCGAGGGGCGCGCTTCACGCCCACAGCAGGGTGGGGGGGAAAACTTTCCCCCCCCCCAACCCCCCGGTGGGGGAAAAGAAAAAGGGGCCCCAGCAGGGATCCCCTCGAGACCCCCCCGGCCCCCTCCGCGGGGGCCCCTGAAAAGGGTTTTAAACAAAAAAGGGTTTGTTGAGGGGGGCCCAAAAACATCGCGTGAGGTTCGCCTAGTGCCGGGGGGCCCCCGAAGAAGTCCAGGTCCGGGGGGGGGCCCCTTCCCCCTTTTGCGGCCCCCCCAAAACAAGCAGGGCAACAAAAAAAACCCCCCAAAAAAAAGGGGAGAAAAAGGGTCAGGCAGGACAGATTTTTGCAACACCCAAAAGCACTCCCTTGGGCCTACACGTCCGGGTGGATTTGGGCCCCGCTCGGCCCCCTCGAGCTGGGGGGGGGAAAAGGTCGACAAGGGGGGGGAAAAGGATGCCCCTTTCCCCCTTTCCCCCCTTTTGGGGGCCCCTTCGATGGGTTTCCCTGCGTCATCGAGGGCCCTCTTCGGTTCATCCCCCCCGGGGGCCCAAAAAGGGGGGTCGGGGGGCCCCCGACCCTTTTTCCTTTTCCGGGGGGGGCCCTAGGGTCGCACTCGGGGAAAAACGGCTTGGGGGTTCCCCCCCCCGGAGCCCTGGGCCCCCTTCCGCCCGCCCAGGCCAGCTTTTTTTCCCCGGGGGGGGCCCCAGCCCCCCCCGGGGGCCCCTTTGTTTTTGGGGCCCAAAAACACCCCCCCCGCTCCCCCCCGCCGGGGGGGTTTTCAACTAAAGGGGGATGTCGAGCTTCCCTTCCCCAAACAAAAAGGGCCCCGCCCAGGTTTTTTGGGGGGGGCCCCTCGTACCCCCTTCGCGGGGGCACCTTCTTTTTTGGCATCCTTCTGGTAGCCGCCCCTTCTCACCTTTTTTCGCGGGGGAAAAACCTCATCCCCCGCCTTATCCAGCGGGGCGCGGGGGGTCGGGTTGTCCCTGTCCCGGGGAAAAAGGGTACGGGGGACTTCTCTGGCCCCCACCCCACGAGTGCGAGGATAAAGAAAAGACCGTCAAAAAAAAACCCCAACCGGACAATTCAAGTACAATCAAGTAAAAAAAACCCCTCCCCCCACCCCCCCCCGTATTCCGCGGGGGGCCCCCCCCGCAGCGCCCCCCCACCGATTTCTCGAACAAACTCGATACCCTCGACTTTTCCCCCCGCGGGGCCGGCCGGGTCTTGGGAGGTAAGGAAAAGCCGCTCGGCGTCCGAGGGCCCAACCAGTCGACCCCCCCTTTTCCCCCCAACCCCCCGCTGGAAGGAGGGCGATCCCTCCCCCCCCCCCCCCCCCGTGCCGCCCCGGGGGGGGTTTCCCCCCCCCCCTCAAAAAACCGGGGAAAGGGGGGGGGGCCCCTTCTTTGCTGTCCTCCCCTGACCTCTGGCCCACCTCCTTACCGTGGGGGCCCCCGCCGGTTTTTGCCCGGTAGAACCCCCGGGCCCCCAAAAAGGGGGGGGGGGGGGGGCCCCCCCCCTTGCGCGATGAAGGCCCCCAAAAAAAAAAACCCCCCAGAAAAAAAAACCCCCCAAAAAACCCCCGAGTGAGTCAAAGTTTGACCCCCTGAGACAGCGGCCCCCCCCCCAAACCCGAAGGAGGCCGAGCCACCTCCGGTTTTTCCCCCCGGGGGGAGCGCACGGGGGCCTTTTTCCCTTGGGTCCACCACTCAGCCACCATTTTTGTCCACCTGGGCGGGGGTTTTAAAATCCATCAACATCCCCCCCCCGCCCCCCGGGGGGTTCCCCCCGGGCCCCTGGGCCCCCGGGCACCCCGCCCGACCCCCGGGGGGCGGCGGGGGGCCCTGGGGCTTTTTTGGGGGCAGTCGGCCCCCCCGTTTTGGGGGCCGGGGGTCGGGGCCCCCCCGAAAAACCGGCCCCCGACCCAAACCCCCCCGGGGGGTTTGGGGGGACCCAAAAACCCCCTTTCCCCCCCGCCCCCGGGGGCCGGGGGGCCCAAACCACCTCCCCCCCCCCGGCCGCCCCCCCGTCGGGGGAACCCCCCCGGGGGGCCCCCCGGGGCCCCCAGGGGGCGACTTTCTTCCGACGGTGGGGCGGGCGCCACGACCGTCCCCGGGGGGCCCCCCCCGGCGGGTTCGCCCCCCCTTTCTGGGGGTAGACACCGGGCCCCCCCGGGGGCCCCTCCCCCAGGGCCATCCCCCCCTGGGCCGGGGCCCCCCGGGGGCCCCTCGGGGGTAACCGCCCGAAGGGGGCGGGGGGGGCAGGACCACCTGGGGGGCCCCCCCTTGGGGACCGCCCCCCCCCGTCTTCCCTTCTTGGCAGGGGGGGGGGCCCCGGGGCGGCTCCCGGGGGCCCCGCTTCGACCTGAAAAAGAAACCCATTTTGCAATGATAGGCAGGGAAATTCGCCGAAAAAAAAAAATGTAACAACGTCCATGAAAGCGACTTACCCCCTCGGAGCCCCGCTTCGGCGGGGGCCCCCGGGGGGCTGGTCCCCCCCTTTTTGAGCCCCCCCCCCCCGGGGGCGGGGCCCCCGGCGGGCTTCGGCACCGTCGCCCCCTTTCCGGGGGTTTTCCCCCCCCTGCGCCAAAGGGCCCCCCGTCGCTCGAGGGGGGGAAAAGGTGTGGGGGGTTTGCTCGAAAAAACCCCCCGAGGGCACCCCCCCTTCTTTCCCCCCCCCGGCCCCCCCGCGCAACACCCGGGGGCGCCCGTGCGCTCGACGCGGGGGGGTGCGGGGGCTCGCTCGAAAAAACCCCCCGACGAGGTTTCGGATGTCTGCGACCGCGCGCCGCAAAAATTCCCCTGCGAAGCCACGGGGGCTTCCGCCATACCCAGTTTCGACGGTGGGGGGCCGACCCGAGGTCGCCCCTCCCCTCCCCAGTTCCCGGGGGCCCCGCCTTTCAGGCGCCGTCCCCCCCCCCCCAAAAACCCCCCCAAAAGTTCGTCCCCCCCCTTTTCCCCTCCCCTCCTCGCCTTTTTTTCCCCGAGGGGGGACAGCCCCCCCTGGGGGCCCCTCCCGCCTCTGGGGGGCCCACCGCTTTTTCCCTTAGCTCTTCCCCGGGGCCCCTTTTTTGGCCCCCCCTTCCCCTTGGTTTTCCCCCTTGTGGGCCCTTTCTGCTTCCCCCCCCGGGGGGAGGTTTTTCCCCGCCCCTTTTCGGGGCCCGGCCCCTTCCCGGCGAGGGGGGGGGGGGGGTTTTGGGACACTTTCCCCCAAAAAAACCCCCAAAGGCTTAGAGCACGAGTGGGGGGAGGGAAAGGGGGGGCGCGAGGACTCCCCCCCGGGAGGAAAGGACCTTCCCCGCTAAAAAAACCCCTTTTTTCCGGGGGCTTCATGGGGACCCTTCGCGACATTCTTGGGCCCCCGAAACGCCCCGCGAAAAAGGGGGCCCCTACCACCCTGCCGGGGCTTTTTTTCCCCTTCCGACAAAGGGGGCCCCAGCCCGAGGAATGGGCCCCCCCCCCCATCCGTCGATGCCGAGGGGTGAGCCATCAGTGGCCCCCCCCCGCCGTGGGGGGGAAACCCCCCGACGGGGACGAATTTTTCCCCCCTTTCCCCCCCTTCTCCTTCAGGACCCTGAGGCGTCCAGAAAAACCTCAAAAGGGGGGTCGCTTGTCCGAGGGGGCGCCATATCCCCCGGCCCCGGGTTTTGGGGGTCGAGTGTCCCCCCCCGGGGTACCCCGGGGAAACCCAAACGTCGTCTTTCCCCCAGGTAAAACCCCCCCCGGAGTGCCATCCGGGGGTGGTCGGGGAAGGGGGTTCGCCGGAAGCCAAAATTTTCCCCACCCCCTTGACGGAGAAGCGGAAAACCCCCCCCTGACCCCCCGGGGGGTCCCCGTGTGCCCCAGGCGGGGAAAAACTGGCTTTGAAAATTTTGGGGCCAAAACTCCCAGGGGGCCCCCGACCCCCCGGGCCCCTTTTGCACACCGGGGCGAAGACCGCCGCCGGGGGTGACCCTTTGGGGGTTTTTGGGGGGAGGCCCACCCCCCGGGATTTTTTAAAGGGGGCGCATGCAAAAAGGGGTTGGGGGGGGGGCCCCCGTCCCGCCCGGGGGAAAAACTCGAACGACACCACATCCCCCCCCAGGGGGTTTTGGGTCGGCGTGGTCCCCCCGGGGGGAACCCCCCACCCCGGGGCCTTTTTCCGCCGGGGTAGGGGGCCCCGGGAAAAAAACCCTCTCCCCCAAATTTCCCCCAGATGCAGTGAAGGACCGGGGGGCCCCGGGGCCCGCCCAAAAGGGGCCGACGAGCTCGAAACGGCCCCTAGGGGGGGGGGGCGATCCGTTCCCTTTTTTTCTCTTTCCCCCCTCTCCCCCGGCAGGTTCCCCGGGTGGGGGAAAAAAAGGGGCCCAAGCGGAGAGAGAAGGCAAGGAAGACAAAAGGCAAGGAGACGGGGGAAGGGCCCCGTGCGGGAAAAAAGCCCCGGGCCCCTTTTCCCCTTTGCTATTTTAAAACGGGGGGAAACCCCGGGGGATCCGGAAAAAAGGGGAAAGAATCTCCGTTTTTAAAAATTTGCCTTTTACTCCCCCCTCTTTTTCCCCCCTTTTAAAAGGGGGCCCGCCCCCTCATGGGGGGCCGCACCGCACTTCCCCTGAAAAAGCCACTGTTGCGCCGAAAAAACCCCCCTAAAAAGGCGCGGGGCCCGGGGGGGAAAAAAAATTTTCCCCAGGGAAGGTCTTGAGGCAGCGAGGGCGGGGCCCCCAAAAAAAAGGGGTTTGCCCGGGGTTTCCCTGAGTACTCAGGCCAAAAAAGGGCCCTTTCCCGGGTTTTAAAAGGGGCCTGGGGCCCCCCCAAAAAAACTCAGGGGACAAAGGCCTTTTTTTACAAAAGGGCCCCGATACCCCCCCAGTCCCCGGGGGGTGAGGGGGGCCCCCGGGTCGTCAACAAAAGATTCTTTTCCCCCGGGCCCCCGGGGGTTTAAAAAAGGGGGGGCCGGGCCGGGTTTCGACAGCCCCCTTTGGGTTTTTCCCAACGGGGTTTTCTCCTTAATTAAAACCCCAAACCCCCTGCTTTTTCCCCTTGGGGGGCCCCCAAAAGGGGAGGACTACTCCTCCTGAGGATACGTGGGTGACAAACCCCTCCGCCAAATCTTGGGGGGGCAAAGGGGGTGGCCCTTATTTTGGGGTTTTTTGAAAACCCCCCGAGTACCTGAGGTAAAAGGGAAAACCGGGGTTTAAAAAAAGGACTCCGGGCCCCCCCCCCAAACCCCTTTAGGGAGCGAAGGTGGCCCCCACAAAAAAGGAGTTCGACGGGCCCCCCCGAGTAAAAGGGGGTCAGGGATGTCCGGTAGCTCGAGAACGAACTCTCGAGGCTCCCGGGGAACATACCGGGCCCCCCCTGGGAACACCTAAGGATCCAATGCTGGGAGGCATCGACCCCAAAACTCCTATCGAAGGGGGGGGGCCCCCCCTTTTTGGGAAAATCCACAGGGTTTTTTTTAAAAGCCCCCCTTAATTTTTTGCTTAAAAAGGGGAACGCCCCCGGGGGCCCAAAAGTCGCCCCAAAAAAACGGGGTACGAGTTCTCATGGGTTTTTTTCCCATAGGGGCCCCCTTTTTTTAAAAAGGACTCCCCCCCGGAAACAGCCCCCCCGAGGACTTCGGGTTTCTCCTAACGGGGATACCCAAAAAGCTTTTCCCCCCAAAAAAAACCCAAAAGGGAAAAGGACCCGGGGGGAAGGACGCTATGGGGGTAAAAAAGGGCCCCTAAAATTCGAGGCTCGGGCCCACTAAAAGGCCCCCCCCGGGGGAAAAGAGGGTCGAAAACTGAAAAAAGGAACAGAGTCGACCTTTTGGGGGGGGGGGGGGGGGGCCCTTTTGACTCCAGGGTTTTTTTTTGGCTTAAGAATCAGGGCCCTTTTGGGGTTTTTGGTATTAACAAAAAATTTAAGGTTATTAGGGAAACCGGGGTTTTTTTCCCGAGGCATGCGTAGCCTAGCCTTTTTTTTTCAAGGAAAAGGGTTTTTAAAAAGGTTCCCCCCCCAAACCCCCAAGTTTGGTAATCTTTTTTGGTTTTTTAAAAGGGAAAAATTAAAAAAACCCCCTAAATGATGGCAAAGTGTCATAGGTTTTTAAGGGGCCCCCCTTGCAATTTAGATGGTTTTTTCCCCTTTTTCCCCCTTTGACCTTTACTTAAGGGGGGTGGAGATACCCTTCCTTAGGAAAGCTTTTGTTTGATTGGAAAAATTTTTAAAAACTTCCTTAGTCTAAAAAGGGCCTTTTGGTGACCTTTAAGATAGCCTAAAACCCCCCCTTCCATATTATCGCAAAAAAAAACCCGGGTTTTTTGTCAAAATCATTTTCTGGGCGCCGGGACGTCCTGGCAGGGGCGCCGGAGGGCCCCCAAAACGCTTTTCGGAAAAAGGCGCGGACGCTGGGTGGTTGGCCCCCCCCCCCCCCCCCGTCGGCCTTCCAGGGGGGGTTTTTTTTGGGGGCCCTTTTTTTTTTTTGGGGTGCGTCGGACGCTGCAAAAAGCGTCCGGGGCCCTTTCCCCGGAGGGTTTTTTCCCAAAACCCCACCTTTTTTTTAGCGGGGGGGCGCAGTGGTAGCGTCCGTCCCCTTTTTACGTAGCGCCGCGCGGGGGGAAAAATTTTTTTAAAAAAAAACCGTTAGGCAGAGGCTTTTGGGGCCCCCCTCCCCCAGGGGCGGGGCGTCATCGCCTCAAACATGAACAAAAAACTAGCCTTTGGGGGATGCGCCCCGGGCCGGTTTTTTTGCCTAGTCGCCCCGGGGCGTCCGTCCCCAAAATTTTAAAAGCCAGCCCGAGGCATTTTTTAAGGGGGGGTTTTTTTTACCCCCCCCCCCTTTCCCCCTCCCACCTTTTTCTTTGCTCATTTTTTTTTTTGAGTTCGTTGAAAAGGGTTTTGGGGAAAAGAGAAAAAGGGGCCCTTTTTTAAAGAGAGGGGATTCACAAACCCCAAAACCATCCTCTCTTAGTTTTTTCCCCAAAATTTTTAAGTTGCTTTTTAGTTGGAAGTTTTTAGTGAGTCAAAAAAATCGAGGTTGTTACCTTGGGGATCGACATCCCCAAAACGGCCGGGTGTTGGGAAAAGGGAAGGGGTTTCCCCCAAAATTTTGGGGGCCCCCTTTCCATCGACGTGTTTTTATCGGTTGGGGGGGGGTTTTTTCCCCCACCCCAGGGGGGAAGAATCACCCCCTGAGACACTAAACCCTTTTCGCGGGTTGGGGGGAGCTATCCCTTTGCGGGGCTCCAACGAGGCTAGGGGGGGGGTGTCGACCCCCGAAAAATCGGCAAAACTTCCCCCGCGTGTCAACATTTTTCCCCCCAAACTTTTTTTTCCCGGGGATTTTTTTCCCCCACTTGTCTTTAAATTCTACAAAATTGTGGGGGGGTTTTTTTGTTTTCCCCTTTTCCTTGTTCCCCGTTTTTTGCTGGGGCACACAAGCGGTAGGCATAGGGTTTAATTGGTTCTTTATAGGTTTTTTTAAATTTTTTTTAAAAATTTTAAAAAAAAACCCCCCAAATTTTTCCCCCCCCCTTGGGCATCTTGATCCTTTCCTTGGTATCGAGAAGGTTTTCTCTAATTTAGGCCCCCCCCCGGGCCCAGGGGGAAGATGTCCCCCCGGGGGGCCCCCCCCCCTGTTCGATGGAACGATTTTTTCCCTTTTTTGGAAAAAAACGTTATGGGGCCCCCCCCAGAGGCCCTATTTGTGGGGCCCCCCAAAAAGGCCCCAAAAAGGGGGTAAAAATCTTGCGGGGGACCTCAAAAATTTTTAAAACACAAGCCCAAAAGGGGGGAAAAAAACTTTGAGGCATTGCAAGGTTCTTTACCCCCTGGTAATGCCCCAAAAGCCTTTTAATTGTGGACCACAATTTTTTTCACTTCACGAAGCACAAAGAGTGAGCGGAGAATGCTATCCCCTTGGGGTTTTTGGGTTAAAAAAAAATTTTTCTCAAAGCAAGCAAATGAAAAACCCAAAAAAAAAGTACCACGGGCCAAAAAATTTTTTTAGAGGGAAATTTTTTGGGGGGGGGCTCAACCAAAAGGAAACCCGGCCGAAAAGGGTTTTTAAGATTCTTTGTGTCTTTCCCATTGAGAAGTTTTGGTCACATCGCACGGGGGGTTTTTTCCCAAAGGGGTCTCCCCGGGGGGGTTAACCAAAACCAATTTTTGGGGAAGGAAAAAAAACCCCTTTTTATGTCCCCCCAAAAATTTTGGGGGTAGTGGCTCATCCCTTTTCCCCCCAGAAGAAAGAAAAAGAGAAGAGGGGAAAAAAAAGGAAAATTTGGCCCAAGGCATCCCCCCTTTTTAAAAGCACAAGTGCAAAAAAGTGTATGAGGCACAAAAAAATGATGGGGGGCTGTGAAAAAAAAACCCCCAAGTTTTTTTAAAAAAACTACGAAAAAAGGGGTCAAGTTTAAAATCAAAGAAGAAAAATTTTTTCCCCCTTTTTTTAAAAAAGCCCTCCCCCAAAATGGATTTAAAAATTTTGGAAACTTCCCCCTTTGGGGTCAGAAAGCCCCGGAAAAGAAAGGGGCAAGCCCAAAACCCAAAAAACCCCAAAATTTTACGCCCCAAAAGGGGGAAAAAAGGGTTTTGGAAGGTGGGAGAAAAGGATGACAACCCCTTCAAAAAAAAAAAACCCCTTAAATTACAAGAAAACCGGAATGGAAAAAACCTACTTTTGTTGGGGGAAGGGGGCCCCAAATTTGAATTTTAAGTGACTCATCCGGAGATAAAAATGAAGAAGAAAAGGTGGCCGCCTTGGGGTTTGGTTCTTACTCCCCGCCCCACCCCCGTTCCCCCGGGTCATCCCCTACTCCCTCCTTTTGGTAAAGGGGACAAAAGGAAAAAAAAGGGGTTTTGTAAATTTAGGAAAAACTCAAAATGATGTAGTGTTGAAAAAAAGAGGCACCCCTTTTGTTTAGCTAATTGAATTTAAATAAACACAAGCTCATTGGGAAAATTTTAAAGGCAAAAGTGTCACTAGAGAAAAAAATGGCAACTTGCATGTTTAACTTAAAGACTTGAACTAGTACAAAAGATGAATTGAAGTTGAAATAAATCTCTCTCATTTAGCCAGGGAGCTCAAACCTCACTCAAGCAAGCAAATGAGAAAAAAGATGCTTGAGAGGTCAACACAAGAGGCCTCCACAAGATACAATTTTGAAAAAGATACTACAACCAAGTTAAAAAATGAACTGGCACATTGTGTAGCTAAGGATTGCTTTCAAATGATCTTGCTACATGTTGCTAATTAACCCGGTTTTTTAATGTTATAGCTACCTTGGGGAGGGTTGCTTGTGAAGTTGTGTGAGCAAAATTCAAAGTGCAAGGGCAAAAAAGGTAGTTGAGCCGACAAGCACGAAAGGACTATGTGAAGTGACAAAAAACCCCAACTCAAGAAGGCTAATAACCCCAGCAAGGAAGCCCCATATCAAGTCGGCCAAACAAGATGACAAAGAGCAAAGACCTTGATCAAGCTCTCAAAAAAGGAAATGCAAAGTCAAGGTTGGAAGACAAGTTCAAGTGGTTGGAGAATTCACCAAGGGCCCAACCTTCAAAGTGAGCTCTTGTTGAAACTATCATGAAGACCGACAAGACCGGCATTGGTTCAAGGGAACCAAATCCTGAAGGCCAAGGTCAAATAGAAGCCCAAGAATATACAAGAACAAAAGGGTTGAAAGCCCCTATGAACCACCAAAGCCCAAACCCAAATCTTTTTGGATGGGTCAAAGGGTCATCTTCAATCCCAATGCAAGATCCCACCTGCCAAGACCTTGCCCAAGCAATAAGGCCTTTCGCTCATGTGCACACTTCATCATTCAAGGGGTCCAAGGGGGAGACCTCAAGTTTTTTTTTCTCGGTCCAAAATGAAGAACAAGCCCAAATGTATGGGTTGCAAAGGAGTTGGTGGACAAGGTTTTGGCCTCCCAAGTGTGGGTTCCCAAACAAAAGTTAACGCCAAGTTGCTTGTGTTAGGTTTAAAAACAAGACCGTGGAAGTCATTGGGTTTTATTGAAAATTGGGGTGCACTTTAAATTGAGGTGACTCCCGGGTGTTCACCACCCTTGAGGAAGATTGTTAAGGGCAAGACAAGATTCCCCTTTTGGGGGCAATTCAAAAAGGCAAAGTTTCAAGGTTAGGCAAAGTGGCAATTTCCAAAGATCAATCTATCAAATTTTGCTGTACCAAAAACTTGAGCTTCAACTTGCTTCCCGAGGACCAAAATTTTGTGTCTTGGGTTTCCAAAAAGTCTTTCCCTCCAAAGAGGTGGTTGTGGGCCAAAAATTGAAGATTCATCATTGAATTCAAAGGGTTTTGAACAACAATCTCTACCTAGGGACCTTATCTCAAATGAAGTGTTTCAAACCTGTCTTTTCTCCAAGGTTCTTTGGTGGCCCCTTTGGGATAGAAGTTAGCACAAGTGGGAAATGTCAACTTTGAAGAAGTTGTCAAGAAGGAATTGTTCGAGGTGTGAAGGAAGGGTTGGTTGAGAAAGATAAATTTGTGTGCGTTTTCAGCCGGGAACAAGTGCAAACACTCATCCAACCCAAGCTTTCATGCAACCTCAAGAGTTCCCAGAGCTACTCCACAGGATCTTTTTGGGCCTACTACCCATCTTTGCCTTGGCGGCAATCTCTTTTGCTTGGTGGTAGTTGATGCCTACTCTAGATACACTTGGGTGTTCTTTCTCCAAAACAAGGGAAACTCAATCAATATTCAAGAAGTTTGCAACTAGAGCCCAAAATGAATTTGATTTGAAGATCAAGAAGATAAGAAGTGACAATGGGACCGAGTTTGTAAACACTAAGATTGAAGACAATTGTGATTAAGTTGGAATCAAGCATGAAGTATCCGCCACGTATACTCCTCAACAAAATGGTGTAGTAGAGAGGAAGAACCGGACACATAATCACACTTGCAAATCAATGCTTGATGAATACAAAAAACCCCCGAGAAGTTTTGGGCCGCAGCATCAACACCGCATGTCTATGCGGCCAACCGGCTATTTGTCCAAAGGCTTTCTCAACAGACCCCCTATGAGCTTGTGAATGGAAGAAACCGGATATATCCTTTTCCGAGTGTTTGGTTGCAAAGTGTACATTACAAGAAGCGCCAACACTTAGGCAAGTTCCAAAAAGATGTGACATTGGTTTTCTTAGTTGGGTATTCACTTAAATCCAAGGCATACCGTGTATTTAACAAAGCCACCGGCTTAGTGAAGAAACGTATGACTTGGAGTTTGATGAAACTAATGGCTCTCAAGAAGAGCATGAAAATCTTAATGATGAGGTGATGAACCCTTGAGGGAGGCCCTGAAGAACATGCCAATTGGTGCTATCAACCCACAGAGGTGGAAGGAGTTAAAGATGAAGCGAATCAAGATCCTTCTCCCCTCACACGCCTCAAGTTGATGAGGAAGATCAGTGAGGGAAGCTCAAGAAGACACTCACATCCCTCAAGATCAAGCCGAGGCCGAAGCAAGCAATGTTGAAGCACCGCAACCTCCTTCCCAAGTGATCAATAGCAGATCTACACCTAAGCTTCAAGCACATCCTCAAGATCTCATCATAGGGAGTCCATCAAGGGGGTAACAACACGATCTAAACTTGCTTCTTATGTTGAACATCACTCCTTTGTTTCCTTGTTGAGCCTTCTAGTGTGGAGGATGCACTTGCGGATCCGATTGGGTGAACGCCATGCACGAAGATTGAACAACTTCACCCGGAATTGAAGTGTGGGACACTAGTAGAAAAGCCCAAAGGAGCAAGAATCATTGGCACCAAGTGGGGTTTTAGGAACAAGCAAGATGATCAAGGCGTGGTTGTGAGAAATAAGGCAAGATTGGTGGCAAAGGGGTTCTCCCAAGTTGAAGGCTTGGATTTTGGGGAGACTTTTGCACCGGTTGCAAGACTAGAAGCCATTCTATCCTTTTGGGATATGCTTCACACCATAAAATGAAACTCTTTCAAATGGATGTGAAGAGTGCCTTTCTTAATGGTTTCATTAATGAACTTGTCTTTGTCTCACAACCTCCCGGGTTTGAAGACCCAAATTGTCCTAATCATGTGTATAGGTTGTCCAAGGCACTCTATGGATTGAAGCAAGCTCCAAGAGCTTGGTATGAGAGGCTAAGGGACTTCCTACTCAAGAAGGGCTTCAAGATCGGGAAAGTGGACACCACACTCTTCACCAAGGTGCTAGATGGAGAGATCTTTTTTGCCAAGTATATGTCGATGACATTATATTTGGGTCAACAAACCCAAGGTCATAGCAAGGAATTTGGTGCATTGATGTCCAAGGAGTTCGAGATGTCGATGATTGGCGAGCTAACCTTCTTCCTAGGCTTCCAAGTGAAACAATTGAGGGAGGGCACCTTCATATCTCAAGAGAATACACTTATGATGTGCTCAAGAAATTCAAATGGAGGATTGCAAGCCAATCAAGACCCCAATGCCTACAAATGGGCATCTCGATACTCGATGAGGAAGGTAAACCGATCGACCAAACTCTAAATCGTTCTAAAGATCGGTAGCTTACTTTACCTCCCGCTCTAGGCCGGATATCATGTTTAGTGTGTGTATGTGTGCTAGATTTCAAGCAAACCCTAAGGAGTCGCACCTTTGTGCGGTTAAAAGAATCCTTAGGTACTTAAGGCACACCCCTAGCATGGGTCTTTGGTATCCCAAAGGAGCTCCCTTCCAACTAAATTGGCTATTTCCGATTCGGATTACGCCGGGTGTAAGGTTGATAGGAAGAGTACCCTCCGGCGGTGCCACATGCTAGGAAGATCACTTGTTTCTTGGTCCTCAAAGAAGCAAAATATGTGGCATTGTCAACCGCCGAAGCGAATACATTGCCATGGGAGCAAGTTGTGCACAAATCTTATATATGACCCCAAACACTCTTTGATTACGGGCAATTTTTTAAAAGAAGTTCCACTTTTGTGTGATAATGAAAGCGCCGTAAAGCATTTCAAACAACCCAGTTCAACACCTCCGCACCAAGCACATAGATATTCGCCATCACTTTCTTAGAGATTTATGTGGCTAGGAAAGATATAACACTAGTTGGAGTTAAGAAACGAAGAGCAATTGGCGGATATCTTCACTAAACCACTCGATGAACAACCTTTTGTAGGTTGAGAAGCGAGTTAAATGTGCTTGATCACTCTAATTTCACTAAAATATGATCTTGTGTGAACCTTGCATTCATATGTAATATAACATTTTTAATATGGTAATGCACATAGGCTTGGCTAACGCGTTAAGATAACCGCCCCAAAGCGTGTGACAAAGCTTAACCGCGGTTTAAACTTGCAAGCAACCTAGATTCACTTTTTGTATTGCTAAGCATATGCATGTGTGTTGTTTGCCCTTTCTTTTTGGGTTAAGTTTCTTTAGCATCCTCTATGATAGTTCACTTAGGGGGAGCATTCCAAGCTCAAATTACTTCCCTACCCCTATTGTGGCCATATGATGACTCCTTGGCGCTTCCATTTGAATATTTTGAGCTAAAAACTAAATTTAAGCCTGTGGCAAAATAATTGTAAATGAGTGTTTGAGAGATGGTTCTCATATCAAGTCCAATCAAGTGTTTTTTTGGATCTTATTGGGATTGGAACTTGGTTGGGAGAAAGACGCAAAAAGAAAATTTGAAAAATTCCACTTTTTAGGCGTCGGACGCTGCCGACGGACGCTCGGTGTCAATTGCCTCAGCGTCCATCGCGATCGTCCGGAGATTAACCTTGCCCGCAAAAAGGGCGACGGACGCTCTCCCAAGCGTCCGTCGCGGAGCGTCCATCGCGGTCAATGCGGCTGAGCGTTCCAAATCGGCTCTGGAAGCCCGACGGACGATGCCGTCGGACGCTCCCCGAGCGTCCGTCGCATGCCGACGGAGCGTCCGTCGCCTATGCGTCGGACCGTCCGTCGCGAACTAATCGGTGAAATTTTTTTTGAAAACCCCGATCTCTTCCTCTGTTTCTCTGTTCGATCTCAGTTCGCCGCCACGCCGTGTTGCAAACCCTAACCGCCGTTGAGCTCCTCCGCCGTGCTGCCCCCTGCGTCGCAGTGAGTTCCCCTCTGGTCCTGCGCTGCCACACCTCCTTTGCGCCGCCCGCACCTGCGTCGCCCCCCGTCTGCGCCGCCACACCTCCCTAGCGCCGCCAAGCGTCCTTGCGCCGCCACCTGCCAAGCGCCGCCGTTCCCCTGCGTTTCTTCCTGTAAAGGAGCGTCTGGTGCCCGTGAGGATCTCCTTCAAGGCACTACTTGGCATTTCCTTCGTCCACGGCTGCAGATCAAGGTTGCAAACCCTAACTGCCTTAGATCACTTCCTTCCGTACTTCATTTCATCTCATCTATTTCAGTGCCAATCCTAAACTCCTCTTTTGTCTTGGTTAGCTTGAGGTGTGTAAAGTGCAGATTGCGGTTTTCGACTGATCGATCGGAATTCACTTCTCTTCTCCCATTTTGATCAGTTGCTCGAGGTATGGCAGTGGCTATCATCGATTCTATTCTTTCCTAATTTCATGCTTCTATAGACTCACTTCCCTTTCTAGTTATATGCTTATGGTTTATATCTCTATCTATCTCTGACGGGCAGGGTCAGTTTGGTCAGTTGATCAGAGATTCAGACAGTGGGCAGTGTCAGTGAACTCGGGGCAAAGCCCGCGAGTACGGATCGAGGCAAAGCCTCGCGAGGACAGTCCAGGGCCGGCGTGCCATTCTTTGATCTGCTTGGTTCCAGAGGATCAGGGACAGTGTCTAGTTGGCAGTGGAGCTGTGCTTTGATTGTTGAGTTTTCTTGTCAGTGATTTGCTTGAGTTTGGAAAATGGCCAGGACGAAGAATGCAGGTCCCGTCCCCGGTAGTGGTGGTGACCCTCCACCTCCACCGCATCCACCCACTGACCGCGGGAAGGGCAAACAGAAGGTTATCTCGAGGAAGCGCAAGAGGCCGGCCATGGATCCGGATTCAGTAGCCACTCTTGCCGTAGCAGAGGCAGCCGAGAGAGCTGAGCGAGGAGGACGTCGCGCCGGCTTGAGGCTCTCACCTCGCCGTGGAGCGCGTAGTGAGTCCCCTCCACCTCCAGTGTCAGAGCCAGTCGAGGCTACAGAGGCACCAGCTACAGAGCTAGTCCCAGCGACTGAGCCGACAGAGGCCGCGGGCCACTCTACCATTGGAGAGCTGATGAGCCGTCGTGTTACTCGTTCCCGAGGCTCAGGTGCACCACCCAGCCCTCCAGGACCCCGGCTCCCAGACCCCGTGAGGCACCAGGTCAGGACACTTACAGCGAAGCAAGTTCAGATGCTTCGGTTCGTCGACTTCCAGTCCTGGTTCCCACCTCAGAGGGACCCCCGTGCCGGACCAGACTTCTATACCACAGTGCACGAGGACTTCTACCGAGCGTATGTTGACACCGATGCTCCCCTCAGGGCCCACAAAGTGTGCCCAGCTACTCAGATCGAGGGATCGGCGGTCCAGAGATCCTGCAGCATCTCCAGTACATCCAGGGATTGACAGATCTGATGGGTCGCTCAGGAGCATATCAGAAGGAGTGGGTCTATCAGTTCTACGCCTCTCTGTGGATCTCACCTGATCACGAGTTCCTTCACTTCGCATATAAGGGACGTGACTTCAGGGTTACAGCTGCCAGGTTCCGAGAGCTCTTTCACCTCGGATCTTCTCCTACCAGGATCCACAGCCTTTGCTATGGGGATCAGGAGGCTCCTCGCAGACCTCACGATGGCATAGTACCATCCACAGACTTTGTCAGTCCGTGCTTTCAGCAGCCGTTCACTGAGGGTTCGAGCCGGACGCCACGTGACCTCACTCCCTTGGCTCGGATCCTCCACGAGGTTCTCAGACGGACTACTCTACCCAGGATTGGAGCTAGGGATACTATCACTCGTCTTCAGCTTTGGCTCCTAGCTCACATTGTCCGGAAAGAGCAGTTCGACCTATGGGATTTGATAGTGAGCGAGCTCGAGGACATCATAGCTGCTAGATTCAGAGGCCATTGGCAGCTACAGTTCGCACATTGGATCTCTTACTTGGTAGTTGCCAAGACTGGGTCAGGGGTTATGAGAGTCACCCTCACGAGGTCAGCTACAGAGTTTCCTGTCTATTTGATGAGCCAGCTTGTGGCTCATGGGCAGCTACCTCGCCCCAGCAGAGCTTACACACCAGGCACGAGACAGGCCGGAGTGCCACCACAGTCAGCCGAGGTCGCCGATGCCACAGTTGAGCAGATAGCTCAGGCAGAGCTAGCTGGTTTGGACGCCGAGATCGATACAGCTGTAGAGACAGTGTTTAGAGAGGATCTCGACTCTGACAGCTCGGACGAGGACTACCAGCCCGTGCACGAGTATACACCTATGACACATGACCACGAGGCTGGTGGGTCAGGCACAGCTGCAGCAGCTCCAGCTCCAGGCTCCAGCTCCTCAGAGGCTACCTTGCTTTCTATACTCTCGAGGATGCAGGAGGAGCAATCTCGTCAGGCAGAGGAGCAGAGACGATAGGCTGCAGACCTACGGAGGCTCACTGAGCAGCAGCTGGCCGCTCAGGCACAGACACAGGCTAGGCAGGATGAGTTCCAGCGCCAGTTCCTAGCCTACCAGCTCCAGCAGGTAGAGATCCAGAAGACTCAGACTCTTCTACTTGAGCGTCTTCTGGCCTCTAGCTCCGGGCAGACCTCGACGCCACACTTTCAGTTGCCCGCAGTCTCTCAGCAGCAGCAGTTCACCTCTCCGCCACCGCAGCCTCTAGTAGTAGTGGTGCCCACTCCAGCGTTACCGTCCAGAGGGAAGCAGAGTCAGGCACCAGCTACACCTCCTTTCCAGCCAGCAGCTTCTCCAGAGTACCAGACTCCGAGGACCCAGGTGTCCTCTTGGATAGGTTCACCCGGAGAGTTCCAGACGGGATTCACTCCTACCCGGGGAACTACACTAGCAGAGGCCTCGCGAGATCTGTCTACTTCGTACCTGGAGATCACGGGAGAAGACTCCCCAGGAGCACCTCAGCAGGTCACACCAGCTCCAGAGACCGCAGTGGATCTTCCGACGACAGGCACTCACCAGTCCTCAGTTGCGTCGTCGGAGATCGCACTTGAGCAGTCGGCACAGACAGTCACCACACCTCCAGCTGCCGTTCAGACAGATGCCATATCATTAGCAGATGAGGTTACAGTGGCAGTGTCCTCTCCTGGTCAGACTCAGCCTGCATAGGTTGCAACGGCAGTGTCCCTAGTGGCACTAGCAGTGACCACGTCCCCCTCGCCTCGAGTTTTCACTCGTCGGGCCCCCAGGCTCACTTCTACTGAGGCAGGACCGTCCGAGGCACCAGCAGCTCCAGAGGTGCCAGTGACAGCTTCAGAGGCCACCCCAGTTGCACCTACACCAGCAGAGACCGTGTCCGATGAGTCAGACGAGTCCGACCTTCAGGACTTCATTATGCTGGATCGCCGAGTTGCCGCTACTTCGCCTTCTTCTCCAGCCCCAGACTCGTAGTTTTTGGTGCTAGACGCCAAAGGGGGAGAGAGGGTCGAGTATAGAGATAGGGGGAGGGATTTGGATCTTTGTTTGCTTTATTTCCCCATACTCTTTCATCATATCTCTTCTATGCATTTGTCTATATGTGTGATGTGATGATGGTTGATGTATATATGTGTATATATGGTTGCATGTGACAAACTCTTGTGTTTCTCTATTATATCTTGTGAGTTGTTTCATGTTCTTGATATATCTCTTTGCCTAACGATATTTGAGCTTCCGCGTTTTACTCTGATACATCCTTTGAGAATATCATCAGGTACTGCTTCTTCATTCATATCCATAAGTACCATGTTTTGTGATTTGGCTTGGGTGAGCAAGTGTACTTCATTACCTTCTTATTAACCCTTGCTCAACCATTCCAAGTCATCCTCGATTCTTAACCAAAACTCCTATCCATACTCGAGGTTCTATTGTCGTCAATCACCAAAAAGGGGGAGATTGAAGAATCATGGCCCTAGTTGGTTTCGGTGATTAACGACAATTAAAGGTTATTATGGCTAACGTGTGTTTTACAGAGGCTATGCGTAGCCTAGCCATGGTGATCAAGGAAAATGGGCTCTAAAGGTCATCACTTAGCTCCCAAGATGGATATCGTTTCGGTTGTTAAGGAGACATGATGAAAACCCTAGAATGATAGGCTAAGTGCCATAAGGAGATGAAGGGCACTTAGAATTAGATAGGGCTTCTCTTTTTACCTTTGACCGTACTATTAAGAGGGGTTGAGACTAGTAGCTTGACTTAGGAAAGCTTCTTGTTTAGATGTGGTGCACACTTGACTTTCTTAGCTCTAAGCAAGCCTATGGTGACCGTAAGATAGCCTAGAACATCTTCCATATTCATCGCGACGAAAAACGGAGTTGTCAAAATCATTTTCTAGGCGACGGACGCTCCTGGCAGGGGCGCCGGACGCTGTCCGACGCGTCGGACAAAGGCGCCGGACGCTGGGTGGTTGAGTCCACAGCGTCCGTCGGCCTTCCAGAGAGGTTGTTTTCTGGCTAAGTTTTTCAGGGTGCGTCGGACGCTGTCCGTCGGCCAGGCGTCGGACGCTGCGAAGAGCGTCCGTCGGCCTTCCAGAGAGGGTGTTTTCAAACCCTAGCCAGTTTTCAGCGTCGGACGCTGTGGCTAAGCGTCCGTCGCCCAGTGAAGTAGCGTCTGTCGCTGGGAACAGTGTGTCAGAACTAGCCGTTAGACAGAGGCGTCGGACCGTCCGTCGCCTAGGCGTGGGAGCGTCTGTCGCCTAGGCGTCGGAGCGTCCGTCGCCTCAATTATGAACAGAAACTAGCCGTTGGGCATGCGACGGACCATCCGTCGCCTAGTCGACGGAGCGTCCGTCGCCAACTTAAAATGCCAGCCCGAGGCAGTTTTCAGAGGGACTATTTATAGCCCCTCCCACTTCTCTCCCACCTTGCCTTTGCTCATTTGAGTTGCTGAGTTCGTTGAGAAGGTTGGGAAGAGAGCAAGAGCCCTAGAGAGAGAGAGTGATTCGCAAATCCATCCATCCTCTCTCTAGTTCTTCCAAGAGTTCAAGTGTGCATCCTCTAGTTGTGAAGCTTGAGTGAGTCAAGCGAAGATCGAGGCTTGTTACTCTTGGTGATCGACATCACCTAGACGGTCCGGTGGTGTTCGGAGGAAGGTGATCACCGGAAGATTGTCGGTGGCCCTTCTCCATCGACGTGTGTGATCGGTTGTGGGCGATTCACCGAGCCGGAGTGGCGAAGAATCAGCCCGTAGAGAGCACTCATCCCTTGTGCGGGATTGAGGGGGAGCTATACCTTGCGAGGTGCTCCAACGAGGACTAGGGGGGAGTGTCGACTCCTCGATACCTCGGCAAAACATTGCCGTGTCAAGCATTTCTTTCCCTAGCTCTTTATTACCGCATTACTTCCCGCACTTGTCTTTCAATTCATACTAGAATTGTGTAGGGAGTTTTCGCTTTCCTTTGCCTTGTTACCGCTTTCTAGCTAGGACACACAAGCGGTAGGCACTAGGGGGTTAATTGGTTCTTTATAGGTTTAATTCTTGTTTAGAAATTAAAAAAGAGCCCAATTCACCCCCCCTCTTGGGCATCTTGATCCTTTCAGTGCTCGAGGGAGCGAAGGCTGGCCCTCAGTAGGGTTCGACAGCCGCCCTCGAACACTTCTCTTTTTAGGGAAAGGAATGGAATCGACCCCTCGACAGGGTGCCACGTCTCCAGGTATCCTTAAAAGACCCCTCTACACAACGTATTTTAGCCCCCAGAGGAGTTCTAAATCACTCCTCTGAGGCCTCGGGGGCTACCCCCGCGGGTGCGCTCGCTCGCACCCCGCGGAGAATCGGACTTCTCCCTCACCCTGCAGGCCAAGGACAAAACCTCCGGGCAATCCTTACTCCCTCCGAGAAACGCGTATCATAACCCCTAGAGGAGTTCTAAATCACTCATCTGGGGCCTCGGGGGCTACTGTCGGGTACGAAGGTAAGGTGTACCCTAAACCCTTCGATAAATTAACGCTAAACATAGCAACCATTTTTAAGGCAGGGACCAGCCCGCTACTCGGTAAGGCGCGGCCCATCGCTCGAGGGCCCCCTCTACACCAGCTGCGGCGACAAGCCACGGGCTGGCCCACTTCGACGAAAAATGACGGACCGAGGGGGCGAGCGAACGATCCCCCGGCTCTACCTCGACGACGGACCGAGGGGGCGAGCGAACGACCCCCCGGCTCCACCTCGACGACGGACCGAGGGGGCGAGCGAACGACCCCCCGGCTCCTACCTCGACAATAAATGACGGACCGAGGGGGCGGGCGAACGACCCCCCGGCTCCACCTCGACGAACGAAGGACGGACGAGGGGTCGAACAATCGACCCCCCGACCTCTACCTCGACCTCTCCGACCCCGTCTCTGCTCCAACCCCGTCGACGCCTCGACCTCTACCTCAACCATGGGTCGAGCGGATGACCCTCGGACGAGGGGCTCGATTAACCCAACTGCTCCCGGCATGGGTTAAAGTGAACCCACCTAACGACATGGGCGCCCACGTCCGCTGACAAATCCGTCAACTCCCTGTCAAGTCCCCGATTCCTGTCAATTGTTCCGCCACTGTTGCCACTACGCGAGTACGGACTCCAACAGTACCCCTCGGAAAGTGAACAGTGCGATCCTCGACGACGATTTCGGGAATGCGACAGAGCCACGCAGGGCTTGACCCCCTCCCTCGACCGGGGGGCTCGACCCCTCCCTCTCCAACAACTCCAGTACGGAAGTCGTCCCATCGGCCCTGTCCCGCTTCAGCCATGGGACTCGTGCTCGCCTGCGGACGCCGTGCTGCGATGACTTCTACTGCCGCCACGACCGAGGACGCCGGAAGGACGGGAAGGCCATGCCGCCATAGTGCTCAGCGTCTCTCCGCCAACACTGTGCCACGGATACGCTACCCATACTGTCACTGTTAGGACCCTGTACCCTCGGACCTCCCCTTGGTCTATAAAAGGGGACGCCGAGGTAGAGTTTAAGGGGCTTCATCTTCTTCTTTTTAGACGATGAGAGCGAGAAACCTCCAGAACCTCAGTTCAGACTTTGACACTCCACACTCCACACACCCCGCCACTCGATCGACCCCTCGGGTGGCCGTCTCCGTGTAACACAGCTTGTACCCCCCCTGTACGAGCATGCTTTGGGTGCGAGATAATACAAGTCATCCTCCCCCCGCTGGACGTAGGGCCTTCTTTTCCCGAACCAGGATAAACCTTGTGTCCATCTTGCATCACGTCTAAGAGAGGGAGCACGCGATATACAAATTTACTCGTTGGTGGTCTTGACCCCGGGTCATAACACCGACAAAAACCTTTTACAAGTTGTAGGAAGATATTAGAAAGAAAAAATGCGTGTTGAGTGGCGGTGATGTGGTCGACGGCTGATTCGGGGTGAGGGTGGGGATTGGGCGGGATTGGGGTATTTCAGGGGGGGTGCTGGGCTGCTGGCCGTTAGGAGTAGAGGCTGACAGGGTAGGTCCACCTGGTTAGCCCTTTAGATGGGTGGACTCAGCTCACCATGGTCTAGAGGCTGAACGATGGGCCCTAGCACGCCTAACTTCTTTCAAAACTGATTTTGGAATAGTGAATGATCTCAAATTTAAAAACCCGTAACAAGAGAGTTGTAGAACTCATAGAGATCTATAAATATTGTTTTACCCAAAACTCTATTTGACAAAGTTTTAACAAACTAAATTTTGAATTTAAATAGATGACAACTTTTAGCATGATTTTGGATGTTTAAATGATCCCAAATTAAAAAGTAATGAATACCAAGTTTTCATAACTCATTGAGATCTACATGTCATATATAGCCCATTTTTCATTTGAGAAAGTGATAATAACATGTGGTACATATTTGACATATCACTCATATAGTTTTTTAATCTTATGAGTGATCTATAGGATTAGTGAAAATGTGTATCACCACTTTCTCAAATTAAAAAACAACCTATATATGAATTGTAGAACTCATTGAGTTATGCAAACTTGTTATTCATGACTTTTTAATTGGGAGTCATTTAGTGTTACAAAATCTTGGTTGACTTTGTCATTTAAGTAAATTCAAGATATTTCTTTGGAACATGAAAACATCTTTGAAGTAATATTAGTAACAATATGATATCACTATGTATTATGATTTTAGATATTTTTAGGAAAACAAATCATCCAATTTGATGCTCAAATGAGGGAGAAAAACCTTTTACAAGTTGTAGGAAGAGATTAAAAAGAAAAAATGCGTGTTCAACGGCGGTGATGTGGTCGCCGGCTGATATTTTTAGGGAAAAAAATCATCCAATTTGAAGCTCAAATGGGGGAGAAAAACCTTTTACAAGTTGTAGGAAGAGATTAAAAAGTAAAAAATGCGTGTTGCGCGGCGATAATGTGGTCGCCCACTGATTCGGGGTGAGGGTGGGGATTCGGCGTGATTGGGGTACTTCGGGCGGGGGGGGCATTGGGGGGTGTTGTGCTGCTGTCCGTTGGGAGTAGAGGGTTAAAGGGTAGGTCCACCTGGTTAGCCCTTTAGATGGACGGACTCGGCTCTCCATGGTCAAGAGGCTGATAGATGGGCCCTGGCACGCCTAACTTCTTTCAATATTGATTTTGGGATAGTAAATGATCTCGAATTTAAAAACCCATAACAAGAGAGTTGTAGAACTCATCGATATCTACAAATATTGTTTTACCCAAAACTCCATTTGACAAAGTTTTAATAAACTAAATTTTGAATTTAAATAGATGACAACTTTTAGCATGATTTTGGAAGTTTAAATGATCCAAAATTAAAAAGTAATGGATACCAAGTTTTCATAACTCATTGAGATCTACATTTCATATATAGGCCATTTTTTCATTTGAAAAAGTGATAATAACATGTGGTACATATTTGACATATCACTCATATAGTTTCTTAAACTATATGAGTGATCTATAGGATTAGTGAACAATGTGTATCATCACTTTCTCAAATTAAAAAATGACCTATATATGAATTGTAGATCTCATTAAGCTATGCAAACTTGGTATTCATGACTTTTTAATTTGGGATCATTTAGTGTTACAAAATCTTGGTTGACTTTGTTATTTATGTAAATTCAAGATATTTATTTGTAACATGAAAAAATCTTCTAAGTAATATCATTAACAATATGATATGACTATGTATTATGATTTTAGATATTTTTAGGGAAAAAAAATCAACCAATTTGAAGCTCAAATGGGCGGAGAAAAACCTTTTACAAGTGTAGGAAGAGATTAAAAAGAAAAAAATACGTGTTGCGCGGCGATAATGTGGTCGCCGGCTGATTCGGGGTGAGGGTGGGGATTGGGCGTGATTGGGGTACTTCGGGGGGGGGGCATTGGGGGGTGATGTGCTGCTGTCCGTTGGGAGTAGAGGGTTAAAGGGTAGGTCCACCTGGTTAGCCCTTTAGATGGACGGACTCGGCTCACCATGGTCAAGAGGCTGATCGATGGGCCCTGGCACGCCTAACTTCTTTCAATACTGATTTTGGGATAGTAAATGATCTCGAATTTAAAAACCCATAACAAGAGAGTTGTAGAACTCATCGATATCTACAAATTTTGTTTTACCGAAAACTCCATTTGACAAAGTTTTAACAAACTAAATTTTGAATTTAAATAGATGACAACTTTTAGCAAGATTTTAGAAGTTTAAATGATCCAAAATAAAAAAGTAATGATACCAAGTTTTCATAACTCATTGAGATCTACATTTCATATACAGGCCATTTTTTCATTTAAGAAAGTGATAATAACATGTGGTACATATTTGACATATCACTCATATAGTTTCTTAAACTATATGAGTGATCTATAGGATTAGTAAACAATGTGTATCACCACTTTCTCAAATTAAAAAATGACCTATATATGAATTGTAGATCTCATTGAGCTACGCAAACTTGGTATTCATGACTTTTTAATTTGGGATCATTTAGTGTTACAAAATCTTGGTTGACTTTGTTATTTATGTAAATTCAACATATTTATTTGTAACATGAAAAAATCTTCTAAGTAATATCATTAACAATATGATATGACTACGTATGATGACTTTAGATATTTTTAGGGAAAAAAATCATCCAATTTGAATCTCAAATGGGGAGAAAAACCTTTTACAAGTTGTAGGAAGAGATTAAAAAGAAAAAAATACGTGTTGCGCGGTGATAATGTGGTCGGCGGCTGATTCGGGGTGAGGGTGGGGATTGGGCGTGATTGGGGTACTTCGGGGGGGCATTGGGGGGTGCTGTGCTGCTGTCCGTTGGGAGTAGAGGGTTAAAGGGTAGGTCCACCTGGTTAGCCCTTTAGATGGATGGACTCGGCTCACCATGGTCAAGAGGCTGATCGATGGGCCCTAGCACACCTAACTTCTTTCAATACTGATTTTGGGATAGTAAATGATCTCAAATTTAAAAACCCATAACAAGAGAGTTGTAGAACTCATCGATATCTATAAATATTGTTTTACCCAAAACTCCATTTGACAAAGTTTTAACAAACTAAATTTTGAATGTAAATAGATGACAACTTTTAGCAAGATTTTGGAAGTTTAAATGATCCAAAATTTAAAAGTAATGAATACCAAGTTTTCATAACTCATTGAGATTTACATTTCATATATAGGCCATTTTTTCATTTGAAAAAGTGATAATAACATGTGGTACATATTTGACATATCACTCATATAGTTTCTTAAACTATATGAGTGATCTATAGGATTAGTGAACAATGTGTATCATCACTTTCTCAAATTAAAAAATGACCTATATATGAATTGTAGATCTCATTGAGCTATGCAAACTTGGTATTCATGACTTTTTAATTTGGGATCATTTAGTATTATAAAATCTTGGTTGACTTTGTCATTTATGTAAATTCAAGATATTTCTTTGTAACATGAAACATCTTCGAAGTAATATCATTAACAATATGATATGACTACGTATTATGATTTTAGATATTTTTAGGAAAACAAATCATCTAATTTTAAGCTCAAATGAGAGAGAAAAACCTTTTACATGTTGTCGGAAGAGATTAAAAAGAAAAAATGCGTGTTGAGCGACGGTGATGTGGTCGGCGGCTGATTCGGGGTGAGGGTCGGGATTGGGCGGGATTGGGTTATTTCGGGGGGGGGGGGGTGGGGAGGGGGAATTTGGCGGGAATCGGGTCGGTGGGGGATTGGGGGGTGCTGGGCTGCTGGCCGTTGGGAGTAGAGGCTTACAGGGTAGGTTCACCTGGTTAGCCCTTGCGAACACATGGTGGATAAGTACCCATGTATGTTCAACTTTGATGATGAGTGATTGACCAACACGTGAGTGTTTCAGTTTGAGCGGTTTATTCTAACCCTTTGCGAAAGCAAATGTGTGCCTGTATATCGGCTTGTGTGCAGGTGCTATGCCTAGTGATAGTGGTCAATGGTGTGCAGAAGGTCGAGTAGAGGCTTGTCGTGCCGATGGACTGAGAGCGGTAAAGGGCGGAAGCAAGGCTCGGAATGAGGGACCTTGGGCGCTGGCAGACTAGCTGTGGTGGCTAGTACTTGGCACCGGCGAGTGTGAGAAGACATGGAGGTAGACCGAGTCGGCTGAGTCAAGACGGTGGACGCGCGAGTCGAGCAGAGGCTTAGGGGACTCGGAGTCCGACCGGGCGAAGACAAGGTGGCTCGCATCGAGTGGTTTGGTGGTTTGGGCATCAAAACCATCCGCGTCGGTTTCTGTGTTTTTGCCGCAAAACTCGGGGTTCGATAGTTGAGCCCAAAGCTACCGGTGGCGGGTTTCCTGGGTTTGGGCTCAAAACCTAGGCAGAGCTTCCGAGGATGCGGGGATGGCACGTGGCGGAATCCTGGAGGTTGCGTCGAGGAGACAACAACTCCCAGCAGGAAGCGGGGCCGTCCATTCAAGATGCGGGAGATATTTTCCAGAGCTTGGACTGCAATTCTTAGGCTAGGTAGTACACTCAATGTGTCTAGGGGGGTCTTTGGGAAATAGCCAAAGCCCGATAAGTAGGGGGTGAAGGGGTATCCCTCATCCCATCTCTTGAACCCTAATCACATTCCCCCACTCTCTCTCTCTAGTTCATGAGATCCCTAGGTTGTTTCTACCAACCTTTGTAAGAACTTGGTTTTGCTGCGTGGAATTGGAGGCCATAACCTCCGTAACACATGGTGGCTTCGATTTCGTTATTGTGTACTTGTTTTGCTTTTGTTCTTCGCGTTTTTCTTTTGCTCTCTCTTTTGCCCGAGATGATTTCTCTTTGTTGAGAGTAGCTTTGCAAAATCCACTTGAACCAAGTTGTTCGTAATCGTGAGGAGCTTCTTTGCACCGAAGGAATTCTCCTCAAACCTCACGAGTGCATAGATCGGGTGTTTTCTTTGCGGAGTTCTTTGTTCTTGAGCTTTTCCCCAAATCTGTTTCCTCCCTTTGCTCCAAGCCAAATTGAGCGATGATTTCTTCAGGATAGCTCCCCAACTGCACTAGGATCTTGCCTACAAAGTTTGGTTGCAGTTGGTGATCATTTTGTTGAGTTTTGGGAAGATTTGGCGGAGTGGAAACAATTTTCGCGGACTTCAGCTTTTCTGTTCGTGAGCGTCGCACCACCCTCCGGACCACCCAGCCTGTGAGCACTGGACCATTGCAAGTAGTCCGGTGGCTCTGCTAAGGGTTTCACTCACGTGTCGGACCAGGCTCATTAGGACGACAGTGAGCATTAGATGAGGTGTCCAGAGGTAGGGTGCTTTCTGTGGTTTTTGCTCTGTGGCGAGTGTGTGCACGGGACCACTTCCCATAGTCCGACCGTGAGCGTCGGAGTAGTTTTCCGGAGCCTAGGCACTCACCAGTTGTCTTCTGTGTGAGCACCGGACTTCCGAAAGTGAGCGTCGGACTAGTCCGGAGCCTCTGGTCCGGAGCTAGGGTGCTCACTGTATCAGCTTGTCCCAGTGGGTGAAGGCGTCGGACCTGAGCTCTGGACTACTTGCTATAGTTCGGTGGCTCAGTCCCATCTGGTCCGGAACTCCCTGTTGGTTGCTGTTTTCTCCCGTTTTGCCTAGGTTCTTGCCACTTTTCCCTAGGGGTTGAGAACCTGTGTTTTAGGGTTTCCGGTGATTTTCCTCCACTGCCGGTGAGATCTCTTTTCTCCATTTTCGTCTGAATCCCCGCTCGTGTTGCTCCTTTTACAAGTTGAGCACCCAACAACTGGGTTTGGTTTTTGGGAAGAGTGGCCCGAACATTTCGAGAGAAATTTGAGGCTCCCATTCATCCCCCTCTGGTCGCCGTTCTCGGTCCTTCAGTCCTTTAGATGGGTGGACTCGGCTCACCATGGTCAAGAGGCTGACCGATGGGTCCTAGCACGCCTAACTTGTTTCAAAACTGATTTTGGGACAGTAAATGATCTCAAATTTAAAAATCCATAACAAGAGAGTTGTAGAACTCATAGAGATATACAAATATTGTTTTACCCAAAACTCTATTTGACAAAGTTTTAACAAACTAAATTTTGAATTTAAATAGATGACAACTTTTAGCAAGATTTTGGAAGTTTAAATGATCCCACATTAAAAAGTAATGAATACCAAGTTTTCATAACTCCTTGAGATCTACATTTCATATATAGGCCATTTTTTCATTGAGAAAGTGATAATAACATGTGGCAACCTCCAAGAGTAACAAGTACCACGAGCTTGCAAGTCGATCACCTAGTGCCACACGAAGCTATCTCTCAAAGCAACGCACTAGTAATCGCTCTCTCACACAATCGGATGAACTCTATCAAGTGTGTGCGAGTTAGAGGGCTCCCAAACCAAGCACACTAGAGGCAACAAATGCCCAAGGTGCTCTACCAGCCCCACGGGCTGGCCATGAGCTATTTAAAAGCTTCCCCACGAAACTAGCCGTTTTGCCCCTGAAAAACGCTTTTTGCGCCCACTCTGGACGCACTTTTGACTGGGGGTCCGGACCATCAACAGCGTCCGCACCCTTTTCCAGCCGAAAGCTAACGGCTCTATTCCAGCCTCCGGTCGCAGGGTCCGGACACACCCAAGGTGCAGTCCGGACCATCACACATGCGTCCGGTCGAGCCTCCGTTTGAACTTGCTTCTTCCCGCACGCACTGTAGCGCGCCACGTGGCTCCGGACGCACCTGTTCACAGGGTCCGGAGTCACTGCTCCTTGCGTCCGGAAATATTTTCCCGGGTGCCCTAGCGCACCCGAGAGCTCGCTTGAGCTCCTTAGCACCTCCGGACCCAAGTCCGGTTCATGGTCCGGACCATCACCCTGCATCCGGACCCTCTTTTCCAGAGAGTTACACAGAGCGCCAGGCTCCGGACCTGCATCCGGAGCTCTGCATCTGGACAGCAAACTGCGTCCAGACTCCTCTCCTCAGCCGAGCCAGCTAGGGTATGCCTCCGGACCCATCTCCGATGGTCCGAACCGGCCACATACCCTGCGTCCGGACCTCTGTCCGAAGCTCCTTTAGGCTGCCAAACACTTCTCCAACTTCTCCAAGCTTCCAAGAGCCAACACTAAGTGATCCCTACACTTGTGCATGTGTGTTAGCATTTTCACAAATATTTTCAAAGCATTTTCACTTGCTTCTCACCATGCCACTCAATCCTAATTTATCGCAAAGTTAGATCGCTCACGGTGGCACTAGATAACCGATATGCAAACAAGTTTGCTCCTCTTGATAGTACGGCTATCTATCCTAAACCCGGGCATAATCTTCTCTACACACCTATGACCGGTGAAATGAAATGCCCTATGGTTATACCTTTGCCTTGCGCATTCCATTCCGTCTCCTTCTCCAATGTTGATGCAACACATGCACCAACCACTTGTCACCAAATGATATGATCCACTTCATATCATCACGTGACCGTATTGGTTCATCGATCTTGACCTCACTTGCTCTTCACCGTTGCCTTGGTCCATCGGCGCCAAGCATCACCCGCTTGCCCTTCACACTTGGAACCGGTCCATCAAGCCAAGCCTCATCTTGATCTTCTCCACCTTGATCACATGACTCCATGTCATGTTTCATGTGCAATAAGCTCCTTCATCACACAATCACATGTGAACTAATCTCCTGTGTATATATCACTTAAACACATATTAGTTCACCTAAGTTGTCACTCAATTACCAAAATCACATAGGAATTCTCAATCTCCCCCTTTTTGGTAATTGATGACAACTCTACAAAGATATGGAATTTAAGATCAATTTTTGGATATTATGTAATTTATCCAACATTTAAGCTCTTTAACAAGATTTGGATAAATGCCACAAAATCCGACTTGGTAGTGATAGCTCCCCTACATGTGTGCTCAACAAGATTTGTTTTAGGCCCTGCACACATGCATAAATAGGAGTTTTTGGGAGTGCTAGCACTACTAAGTGATGCTAAGGGTTATAGGATAAACCTTTGAAGATACCCATGTAGTTGCATTTTGAAGTTCATCCTTAGCACCGTGGTTAGCTAGATGTCATCAAAAACACTAGAAACCTCGTGAGATCAACATTAGAAGCAAGGTTTCTAGATACCAATTGAAAGAAAAAATATCTAGCTTACCATCCTATGCATGCTAGTTAGCAAATCATCATTAAAGTTTTATAATTAGCATACACCACACAAGCATGCATATAAAGATAATACTTATGCAATATGCAAGCAAGCACATGAATATATGCACATATCAAATGCAATCAACCAAGTTTATGAGCTTGCTCCCCCTCCTTGTGTGCATCACTTAGTCCAAGACTTTGATCCTTTGATCTTGTTGCCTTTTTGTCCATGTCCATGTCTCTCCCTCTTAGTGTATGTCCAATATATGTTCATATCTTTGCACTAATCTCTCCCCCTTTGTCATCAATTTCCATAAAAGGTAACACTTCTTTATTTGATGCAAAGGTTGCACTAGGGTAGATGGTTGATACTTTTTGATGGACACTAACATATATGTATTGGAATGACTCTTCATGTAAGATCATTGACCATTATACCATTGAGTAGGGCAACTCCCCTTTGGTCAAAGCAAATGTCATCCAAATAAGCTTTGCAAGAAAGAGAACTTTGATTTGATCACTTAAAGTTGAGGATCACTTGTTAGCTTGTAGGATATCACTTGTGAGATTACCACTTGTAGAATTATTTGAATTAACTCAATGTGGATCATCACAAGTATGCTAGAACTAGACATCTTTTGCAAGTACCAATATGAAAGTTGATATTCTTTGAAAGATTAGCATAAGTCTAGATACCATTTGTAGGTTACATCTTGATATCCATTTGCATAGTTGTCTTGTGCTTGAACTAGATTCATCTTCATGAGCTTCTATGTTGGTCTTGAACTAAAAAGAATAGCATAAGCTTCCAAGTCCGGTTTAAACCCTCTCTAAGCTTGTTCACACAAATTAAGCGGTTATTTTATAGAGGTTGTACTTGTCACTTGATTGCAATCCAAAATAGATCAAGTACTTGGGTTTAACTCGCTCATGAACAAACTCATATACTACCACTAGATCAAACAACTCAATCAAGCTATAGTGGTAGGATATAAGCATAAAATTCATTTGATTTTTCAATGAATGATCACTATGTATGACTATATGCACTAAACATGTCCTAGAGAAATATGTATGCATATGTCAAACAATTTCACCTTGCTATGTTGGAGTAGAGGATAGTCAATTTTCATCTTCCAATTAGCAATGTGAATTCCCATTAAGAGCATGGTGAAGACCAATGAATACTACTTGGAATGTTAATCTTCACCCATATGTTTTGAGTCCCACTAAAGATCAAGTGCACTTTCTTGTTGTGGTTGACTTGCTTCTTTCTTGATCTTTACTTGCATGAGAGAATACCAAATGATGTACCACTTGTAGAAGGTGATACCACTTGTAAGTTAAGATCATGAATCTCTCTTGTGTGTTGCTTGCTTTCTTTCAGTCCTATTGATTTCTTCAACTAAGCATCCAAATGTCCCCTAGATCACCACTTCCATGTTAGCCTTCCAAGTACCACACTTGGTTTCACCTACACAACGGCGGCAAGACCCTACACTTAGGGAGAAGTGACCTATCTCTAAGAATCATTCTTCATACTCACTTGAAGATAACTTTGTTTGATTGATTCAAATGTTGAACTCCATTTGATGAATGAACGTGAATCCAATATGAGTTCAAACTATCTTGTTTAAGTCCTTTTCTTTCTATCCAATGATCTCCAATTACCACTTAGAACTTAAACTTTATCTTCATCTTGGGTTTGATCTTGATCTTAAACTTGAGTACCAAATGTGCTTCATAAACAAATGGCCTTGTACTCAATGCTAACATAGGTACCTCAATCACTTATAAGCATGATTCCAACTTGAGGACCTTTCGATCTAAGCGACTCTAAATTAATCCAAAGTTTGTCACTTTTCTGGCAGATTATGTACCCTTCAAAGAATATATCATATCTCCCAAAGTAAATATCCAAGGATCATCAAATTTTGTGGAGATGTGCTTCACTAAGTCATCTAGCAGCCATAAAAATTTGAGCCTCATTGGACTTCTAGATTGCTACCAGATTTCACATCTTTCCAGATAGGTACATGCTGAAAACTGTTGTACATGTGTTGACAAGATCCACTCCAAAACCGAAGTATCCCTTATCCACTACTCATAAAATTTTCACAGAAGATAATACCATAAGTGTAGAGCATGCATACCAAATTTCAAGCCAATACAAATAGATTTGATCTTTTAAACATGGCTATGATTACAGCTGGCTCAGATTTTCACTAAATGGCAGATTTGAGCAAAATGAGCTAAGCTTCTTCAAATTGAACCAAAATTGATATCAACTTGTTTGAACACTCTCAAGAGACATATTTCCATTCAATCACTTACTAGAAGTAGTCTTTAGATCACATCCATTCAAACCAACTCAAACTTGATCACTAAGCATTTAATCCATTTAAATAGCAAGCAACTAGTGCACACATATATCCAATTCAATCAACTCATATGCACTATGTGTATATCCAATTCAAACAACTTATACACACCCAAATGAACTTGATCAACAAAAAAATATACCTTAGTAGATCATGATTGATCCATTAGCAAGCTTCAACTTGAATATTTGCAAGCCTTCAAATAATCCAATGAGCCACCACAACTTGATTATGCACTTGTATGTTGTAGTACTTGGACTTCATCCTTTTCACTTGGCATTGGGATAAGAATAGCACTAAGCTTTATTACTTGACTCAATCATATGATCAAACATATGCAATCAATTGAATCAAGTCTCCAATGCCCATGGTACCTACACACATTCATCCACTTGTTGATGGTACCCAAACTAGTTTGGGTCCTCTCAAGTTAGGTGCAACATACTTAGGCAATGCCTTAGTATGAATAGCGGGATGTTTTGCAATGGCAATCATAGAGGTACCACTACCATCCTTTCTAAGAATATGGTCATTATCGATGGAAATAGGCTTAGAAGTCATACCTAGGGGACATGAATGAGCCATGTGTCCCCTTTCCCGACATGAGTAGCACACTCTCTTTTCTTGAGCCTTTTCTTCCTTGCTCATATTGTGCTTCTCATTGTCTAGCCTCTTCTCTTGTGCTTGAATATTCATCTCAATCTTGGTAGGACACTTCGAGGCAAAGTGTCCCATATCTTCACACTTGAAGCACTTGATGTGAGCCAAATCTTTCTTCTCTTGATTCTTGCTCATCATCATGTCATCTTGAATGGGAGTTAGATGACTTGTTCTTGCTTTGCCACCTCTTCTAGTCTTCTTCTTCTTCATCATCCCAAAATCATCATCTTGATAGTTGATCTTGTCTTGTACTTGGGGTGTGACTTGTGGCATAGCTTGAGGCTTCACTTGTTGCTTCACCAATTGCTTGGTTGGACACATTAAGGTGAGATGACCCAACATGTGACACTTGAAGCATTTGACATGCTTTAGCCTCTCTTCTTCTTTCTTCAACTTGAGCTTCTCTTTGTTTGGGCAATCATTTGCAAGATGTCCCATATCACGGCATATGAAGCACATGAAATGAGATAGCCTCTTTTGTTCTTGCTTCTTCATCTTCATCATTTTCTTGCCCTTGCTCTTGTTGAATCCAACTCCACTCTTGTCACCATAGCTTCTTGTGTTTGTCAACATGTGCTCAAAAGTGACTTTGGAGTTGTAACACCTCTCTAACTTGTTGCTCATATTCTTCAATTCATTTTTGAGCTCATTGTTCTCCTTGAAAAGGTTAGTCTCACAAGACATAGAAGTAGAACAAGCATCTATATGTGAAGAACATGGTATATCAAGTAAATCATCACAAGAGGTGGATAAATGCTTCTTGCCTACATCACAAGGGTTAGTAACAACATGTGATTGATCATTTGACCCATGTGATGAGCTTTCATCCTTTTTAAGATTCATCAACTCACTTATTAGATCACCATGTTTGTGAACTAAAGCCTCATGAGATACCCGAAGATGCTCATGATCTAGCTTTAGTTCTTCATGTGAAGATTTAAGAACATCAAGTAAGTGCTTATGTTCTTCACATGAATCTTTTAGAGTTGTGATTTTCTTTGTTGAAGATTTAAGGAGTGAAGCATGCATTTCAATTAATTCTTCATGAGAATCAACAAGTTCCTGATGAGTTTCATTAAGCTCTTTTAGTGAACAACTAGAAGTGTAAAACATTTTCTTTTGTTGTTCACAAGTTTTGTTTAGTGAAGAGATTTCTTTTTCCAAAGACAAGGTTTTAGTTTTCTCATTCACTAAAGACATGGTCATGCTAGCAAGTTTATCTACAAGCTCATCATATGAATCAACATGATCAACAACATTACTATTTGATACCTTTGTGTCATCTTGTGACATATAGAAATGTGGTGATGTAGTAGAGCTTGTGATAGCATCATCAACCGAGCATGAACCATCTTCATCACCACCAAGTGTGCATGGAGTAGCATCATCATTAGCAACACTTGTGGCATCATCATCAATCTTGTCAAGCGTTCTTGTAGTTGATCTTTCATCATCATCACTTGACCATGAGGTGGAGCAATCTTCCACAATCACCAAGTTGTGGTCATGCTCAACATCCTCATGCACCACTGACTCATCACCATCACTTGAGACCGTCCCATATTTTTCAATGAGATAGGACCAAATCTCATGAGGTGTCTTCATGTCCATGATCTCTCCAAATATGCATTGAGTCAAAGATCTATACATGATGTTAGTAGCTTGGATCTCTAGATCTAGGCATTTCTCTTGTGCTTGGGTTAGATTCTCTTCATCCCACACATGAGAAAAGCCTACATCTACAATCCCCCATATTCGAGGGCAAATAAATTTGAAATTGCATATCATCCAATTTTTCCATCGTGCAAAGTGTGTGCCATCAAAAATGTGTGGACAATCAACATCTAGCCCATAAGACGCCATCCTCTCGGGTCGGTAAACACCACAAATAAGAGACCAAGATCTGATACCACTTGTAGGGTCGAGATGGCGGACTAGAGGGGGGTGAATAGTATTTTCTAAAACTTAATCGCTTTGGCTAACCAAAACTATTGCGGAATTAAAACTATCGGTCTAGCCAAGACTACACACCTCTATCTATTACTTTAGCACCTAGCAAAGATGTCTATTATGCTACTTAAGGTGCCAATCTAGGAGGCTCACCTAAACAAGTCTAGGTTGCAAGGTCACACAAACCTAAGCAACTAGTACTCTTAGCAAATCGAGGAGCTCCTAGACATACTAGTAAGCAAAGCACAAAGCACCTAAGCTCACTAGCAATGCTCTCTAGCAAGACTACACAAGTCAACTAGAGAGCTCAACTTACTTAGCTACACAAACTAAGCAATGTGACTAACAAGGCTACACAAGCCATTTAGCCACGCAAGAGCTACTTCTATGCTACACAAGCTAGAAGGTAACTAAGCTAGCTACACAAGCTAAACTAGTTACAAGAGCAACAACTCAATACTAGCACAAGTATGAATAAGTAAATACATGCTAGTGATTTGGAGAATGCAAACCACCGAGAAGATGTACAAGGTTGACACGGTGATTTTTCTCCCGAGGTTCACTTGGTCGCCACCAAGCTAGTCCCCTTGTATCGCCTCACTCACATGGAGGTTTATGACTTTTTACAGGCCTCACTGCCTAACCCCCCAAGGGTTGCCGCCTAACCAACACAAGATGAGGGCACTCAACGATACCTTCAACTAGAGTTGCTCTTCGCGATCTCCCGCGGGGTGAGCACAACACCCCTGACAAATTCTTCTCTGGAGTGCCGCACAATCTTCTTGCGCGCTTCGATGGAGCCACAAGCCACCAAGCCGTCTAGGAGGTGGAAACCTCCAAGAGTAACAAGCACCACAAGCTTGCAAGTCGATCATCTAGTGCCACATGAAGCTATCTCTCAAAGAAACGCACTAGTAATCTCTCTCACACACAATCGGATGAACTCTATCAAGTGTGTGTGAGTTAGAGGGCTCCCAAACCAAGCACACTAGAGGAAACAAATGCCCAAGGTGCTCTACCAGCCCCAAGGGCCGGCCATGAGCTATTTAAAAGTTTTCCCACGAAACTAGCCGTTTTGCCCCTGAAAACGCTTTCTGTGCCCACTCCGGACGCACTTTTCACTGGGATTCTAGACCATCAACAGCGTCCGGACCCTTTTCCAGCCGAGAGCCAATGGCTCTGTTCCAGCCTCCGGTCACAGGGTCCATACGCACCTAAGGTGCAGTCCGGACCATCACACATGCGTCCGGTCGAGCCTCCGTTTGAACTTGCTTCTTCCCGCGCGCACTGCAGCGCGCCACGTGGCTCCGAACGCACCTATTCACAGGGTCCGGAGTCACTGCTCCTTGCGTCCGTTAATATTTTCTTGAGCTCCTTAGCACCTCCGGACCCAAGTCCGGTTCATGGTCCGGACCATCACCCTACGTCCGGACCCTCTTTTTCCAGAGAGCGCCAGGCTCCGGACCCGCGTCCGGAGCTCTGCGTCCGGACTCCTCTCCTCAGCGGAGCCAGCTAGGGTATTCCTCCGGACCCATCTCCGATGGTCCGGACCGGCCACATACCCTGCGTCTGGACCTCTGTCCGAATCTCCTTTGGGCTGCCAAACACTTCTCCAACTTCTCCAAGCTTCCAAGAGCCAACACTAAGTGATCCCTACACTTGTGCACATGTGTTAGCATTTTTACAAATATTTTTAAAGCATTTTCACTTGCTTCTCACCACGCCACTGGATCCTAATTCATCGCAAAGTTAGATCGCTCACGGTGGCACTAGATGACCGATATGCAAACAAGTTTGCTCCTCTTGATAGTACGGCTATCTATCCTAAACCCGGTCATAATCTTCTCTTCACACCTATGACTGGTGAAATGAAATGCCCTATGGTTATACCTTTGCCTTGCGCAATCCATTCCGTCTCCTTCTCCAATGTTGATGCAACACATGCACCAACCACTTGTCACCAAATGATATGATCCACTTCATATCATCACATGACCGTATTGGTTCATCGATCTTGACCTCACATGCTCTTCACCGTTGCCTTTGTCCATCGGCGCCAAGCATCACCCGCTTGCCCTTCACACTTGCAACCGGTCCATCAAGCCAAGCCTCATCTTGATCTTCTCCACCTTGATCACATGACTCCATGTCATGTTTCATGTGCAATAAGCTCCTTCATCACACAATCACATGTGAACTAATCTCCTATGTATATATCACTTAAACACATATTAGTTCACCTAAGTTGTCACTCAATTACCAAAATCACATAGGAACTCTCACTCGGCTCACCATGGTCAAGACGCTGACCGATGGGCCCTAGCACGCCTAACTTCTTTTAAAACTGATTTTGGGATAGCAAATGATCTCAAATTTAAAAACCCATAACAAGAGAGTTGTAGAACTCATCAATATCTACAAATATTGTTTTATCCAAAACTCCATTTGACAAAGTTTTAACAAACTAAATTTGAATTTACATAGATGACAACTTTTAGCAAGATTTTGGAAGTTTAAATGATCCAAAATTAAAAAGTAATGAATACCAAGTTTTCATAACTCATTGAGATCTACATTTCATCTATAGGTCATTTTTTCATTTGAGAAAGTGATAATAACATCTGGTACATATTTGACATATCACTCATATAGTTTCTTAAACTATATGAGTGATCTATAGAATTAGTAAACAATGTGTATCACCACTTTCTCAAATGAAAAAATGATAAATATATGAATTGTATATCTCATTGAGTTATGCAAAGTTGGTATTCATGACTTTTAAATTTGGGATCATTTAGTGTTACAAAATCTTGGTTGACTTTGTCATTTATGTAAATTCAAGATATTTCTTTGTAACATGAAAACATCTTCAAAGTAATATCAGTAACACTATGATATGACTATGTATTATGATTTTAGTTATTTTTAGGAAAACAAATCATCCAATTTGAAGCCCAAATGAGGGAGAAAAACCTTTTACAAGTTGTCGGAAGAGATTGAAAAGAAAAAATGCGTGTTGAGCGGCGGTGAAGTGGTCGACAGCTGATTCGGGGTGAGTGTGGGGATTGGGGTATTTCGGGGTGATTGGGGTGTGCTGGGCTGCTGGCGATTGGGAGTAGAGGCTGACAGGGTAGGTCCACCTGGTTAGCCCTTTAGATGGGTGGACTCGGCTCACCATGGTCTAGAGGCTTACCGATGGCCCTAGCACGCCTAACTTCTTTCAAAACTTATTTTGGCATAGTAAATGATCTAAAATTTAAAAACCTGTAAAAAGAGAGTTGTAGAACTCATAGGGATCTACAAATATTGTTTTACCCAAAACTCCATTTGACAAAGTTTTAACAAACTAAATTTTGAATTTAAATAGATGACAACTTTGAGCAAGATTTTGGAAGTTTAAATGATCCCAAATTAAAAAGTAATGAATACCAAGTTTTCATAACTCATTGAGATCTACATTTCATATATAGCCCATTTTTTCATTTTAGAATGTGATAATAACATCTGGTACATATTTGACATATCACTCATATAGATTCTTAAACTATATGAGTGATCTATAGGATTAGTGAACAAAATTGTATCACCACCTTCTCAAATTAAAAAATGACCTATATATGAATTGTAGATCTCATTGAGTTATGCAAACTTGGTATTGATGACTTTTTAATTTGGGATCATTAGTGTTACAAAATCTTGGTTAACTTTGTCATTTATGTAAATTCAAGATATTTCTTTGTAACATGAAAACATCTTCGAAGTAATATCAGTAACACTATGATATGACTATGTATTATGATTTTAGTTATTTTTAGGAAAACATAACATCCAATTTGAAGCCCAAATGAGGGAGAAAAACCTTTTACAAGTTGTAGGAAGAGATTGAAAAGAAAAAATGCGTGCTGAGCGGTGATGATGTGGTCGCCGGCTGATTCGGGGTGAGGGTGGGGATTGGGCCGGATTGGGGTATTTCGGGGGGAAGGGGGATTTTGCGGGAATCGGGTATTTCGGGGGCGGGGGCGGGGATTGGGGGGTGCTGGGCTGCTGGCGGTTGGGAGTAGAGGCAGACAGGGTAGGTCCACCTAGTTAGCCCTTTAGATGGGTGGACTCGGCTCACCATGGTCTAGAGGCTGACCGATGGGCCCTAGCACGCCTAACTTCTTTCAAAACTGATTTGGGATAGTAAATGATCTCAAATTTAAAAACCCATAACAAGAGAGTTGTAGAACTCATAGGGATCTACAAATATTGTTTTACCCAAAACTCCATTTGACAAAGTTTTAACAAACTAAATTTTGAATTTAAATAGATGACAACTTTTAGCAAGATTTTGGAAGTTTAAATGATCCAAAATTAAAAAGTAATGAATACCAAGTTTCCATAACTCATTCAGATCTACATTTCATATATAGCCCATTTTTTCATTTGAGAAGGTGATAATAACATCTGGTACATATTTGACATATCACTCATATAGATTCATAAACTATATGAGTGATCTATAGGATTAGTGACCAATTTGTATCACCACCTTCTCAAATGAAAAAATGACCTATATATGAATTGTAGATCTCATTGAGTTATGCAAACTTGGTATTGATGACTTTTTAATTTGGGATCATTAGTGTTACAAAATCTTGGTTAACTTTTTCATTTATGTAAATTCAAGATATTTCTTTGTAACATGAAAACATCTTTGAAGTAATATCAGTAACACTATGATATGACTATGTATTATGATTTTAGTTATTTTTAGGAAAACATAACATCCAATTTGAAGCCCAAATGAGGGAGAAAAAACCTTTTACAAGTAGTAGGAAGAGATTGAAAAGAAAAAATGTGTGCTGAGCGGTGATGATGTGGTCGCCGGCTGATTCGGGGTGAGGGTGGGAATTGGGCGTTCGGGGGGGGGGGGGGGATTGGGGCGTGCTGGGCTGCTGGCCGTTGGGATTAGAGGCTTACATGGTAGGTCCACCTGGTTAGCCCTTTAGATGGGTGGACTCGGCTGACCATGGTCAAGGGGTTGACCGATGGGCCCTAGCACGCCTAACTTCTTTCAAAACTGATTTTGGGATAGTAAATGATCTCAAATTTAAAACCCGTAACAAGAGTGTTGTAGAACTCATAGAGATCTACAAATATTGTTTTACCCAAAACTCCATTTGACAAAGTTTTAACAAACTAAATTTTGAATTTAAATAGATGACAACTTTTAGCGAGATTTTGGAAGTTTAAATGATCCCAAATTAAAAAGTAATGAATACCAAGTTTTATAAATCATTGAGATCTACATTTCATATATAGCCCATTTTTTCATTTGATAAAGTGATAATAACATGTGGAACATATTTGACATATTACTCATATAGTTTCTTAAACTATACGAGTGATCTATAGAATTAGTGAACAATGTGTATCACCACTTTCTCAAATGAGAAAATGGCCTATATATGAATTGTAGATCTCATTGAGTTATGCAAACTTGGTATTCATGACTTTTTAATTTGGGATCATTTAGTGTTAGAAAATCTTGGTTGACTTTGTTATTTATGTAAATTCAAGATATTTATTTGTAACATGAAAAAATCTTCTAAGTAATATCATTAACAATATGATATGACTATGTATTATGATTTTAGATATTTTTAGGGAAAAAAATCATCCAATTTGAAGCTCAAATGGGGGAGAAAAACCTTTTACAAGTTGTAGGAAGAAATTAAAAAGAAAAAAATGCGTGTTGAGCGGCGGTGATGTGGTCGGCGGCTGATTCGGGGTGAGGGTGGGGATTGGGCGGGATTGGGGTATTTCGGGGGGAAGGGGGATTTTGCGGGAATCAGGTATTTCGGGGGCGGGGGGCGGGGATTGGGGGGGTGCTGGGCTGCTAGCGGTTAGGAGTAGAGGCTGACAGGGTAGGTCCACCTGGTTAGCCCTTTAGATGGGTGGACTCGGCTCACCATGGTGAAGAGGCTGACCGATGGGCCCTAGCACGCCTAAAATCTTTCAAAATTGATTTTGGGATAGTAAATGATCTCAAATTTAAAAACCCATAACAAGAGAGTTGTAGAACTCATAGAGATCTACAAATATTGTTTTACCCAAAACTCTATTTGACAAAGTTTTAACAAACTAAATTTTGAATTTAAATAGATAATAAATTTTAGCAAGATTTTGGAAGTTTAAATGATCCCAAATTAAAAAGTAATGAATACCAAGTTTTCATAACTCATTGAGATCTACATTTCATATATAGCCCATTTTTTCATTTGAGAATGTGATAATAACATGTGGTATATATTTGACATATCACTCATATAGTTTAACTATATGAGTGATCTACAGGATTAGTGAACAATGTGTATCACCACTTTCTCAAATGAAAAAATGACCTATATATGAATTGTAGATCTCATTGAGTTATGCAAACATGGTATTGATGACTTTTTAATTTGGGGTCATTTAGTGTTATAAAATCTTGGTTGACTTTATCATTTAAGTAAATTCAAGATATTTCTTTGTAACATGAAAACATCTTCGAAGTAGTATCAGTAACAATATGATATCACTGTGTATTATGATTTTAGATATTTTTTGGAAGAAAATCATCCAATTTGAAGCTCAAATGAGGGATAAAAACCTTTTACAAGTTGTAGGAAGAGACTTAAAAGAAAACATGTGCTTGTTCATGTGACTTGAGAGGAATTGTATATGTACGAACTACATACAGATTTTTGGAAGTGTAATTGATTCCAAGTCAAAAAAATTGTAAACAACAAAGTTTTATAACTCATTGAGACGTATATTTTTTGTCCTGATCATCTTTTCATCCGAATTTGTTTTGTATAAAAATTTTATTTTAAAAAACTGTAGGGATTTTCCTGGATCATTTTTTCGTACAAATTCGATTCGTATATTCAAAACTATACTTTCTAGTTTTGAAAAATTCAATTAAAATTGATAGTCAGTCCATAGTATCCATTAGTTCATGCGATTTGGGCCTTTCGACAATAAATTTCATACCAACACATATGCATATCGACAATTCACACTCAAAACTAGCAACCATATTAGACATTAGATATATAATATATAAAGACGACAGTTCAAGCAGTCATATGTTCATACCAACATTTATATTACATCTCCAAATCAATACTTAAGTCACAAAATACATCATTGCTGCCCCACTTGGGCTTCCAAAAGTCATCAGTTCCCCACTTCACATGGTCTTCTTGAAATTCTTGATCAGGGCAATGCCATCCAACAGCTTCTCATACTTTTCAAGTTTGGCTTTGACGGTCTCAAGATCCCCCGGAACGCTTCCATTTCCTTCTGGTGGATGGCATCCTTGACCATGTCAGTGAGTTTGTCAACCTTCCAAGTCAGGGAAGTGATGTTTTGCTTCAGGGGTCTCGTAACCTCTTCCATGGCGCTTATGAGCGCTAGTCGAGTGAACAACATTTTCTCAACATGGTACTGCATATGGACAAGAGGCATTGTTAGTTGTGCAAGAGATAAATGATGAGAGCAATTGTTAGTGGTGCAAGAGCAATTTGAACCTGAACCTTGTTCTAAATCTTTAACATGCATTAGGAAGCAGAGGAAACAAATCATATATAATAGGATCAAGTTCAGACTTACAAAAAGCATCAGGTTTACAAAGATAGCATCAGTAGTTCATCAGCAATTCACAGGAGCACATATCATCAGGAATGAGATAATCATCAGACAATTCACATCAGCAGATACCATTCGCAATGAGGTAGACATCATACAATTCACAACATCAATGAGCTAATCATCAGCAATTCAGATCAGAAAAAGCTAGCTTTTTCATACACAATGAGCTAATCTTCATTTATGCATTATATCAGGGTTCAAATATCAGCAGCTATCATCAGTACACATCAGTAGACAATGATCTAAATATTCCATTCATGTATTATATCAGGTTTCAAATATCATCAATACACATCAGTACACAATGAGCTAATAATCACCAGTAGACAAAGATAACTAAGTCATACTAGCTAACTAAGTCATATTACAAGCTAGCTAAGTTAAACTAACATCATCTATGCAATAAAAAACCCTAGAGAACCCTATACCTCGGTGTCGGTGGACGACGACACACGCCGGCGGGAATTGGGCGGCAAGTACTCGGAGTTGGACAACGACTTGTCCTCAGAGCTGAACAACGACTTGCACTCGGAGCTGGACAGCGGCTTGTACCCGGAGTTGATCGGCGACATGTACTCGGAGCTGAAGCTGGACATGGGGCCGAGGCAGCCACATTGCGTACCCCCGCTCAGGTAACGGCTACATGAATCGTGCTCTCCTAAGAAACACGCGCGGCATAGCACGGCGGCACTCTCCGACGATGAAGAGTACGCGGGGTCCTTCCTGGTCGATGTCGCGCGCTTCTTGCCTACTAGCGCCGCATTCTTCTTGGCTTTCGGCGACACTATCTTTTTGGCCGACGGCGTGGCCTTCTTCTTCGCCGCCGGCGTGGCCCTCAAAGCCCTAGCTAGGGCTTCTGCCTTTTTCGTAGCCTGCGACGTGGTCACCTTCTTCGCCAAAGGTGCGACCGACTTCTTCGCCGCCAGCGTGGACGCCGCCTCCGCCTCCGGCGCTTCCTCCTTACCGGCGTCTTCCTTCGTCGCAGCAGGGACCCATTTTCCGGTGATTGGGTGCTTAATGGAATTCCTCCTTGTCTGCATCGTCATCTACGACGACGGCGGAGGGGGCAGACCGTGGGGGTGTTGACGTTGGCGGCATCGGCGTGAGCGACGGTGGAGGTGAAAGTAGATTTGGGCATGGTGAATGCGGTGGAGTGAATGGAGGTGGGGTAGGTGAAGGGGTGAATGTGAAGGGGCCAGGCCTATTGCCAGCCACTACAAGTGAAGGGTTGAATGTGAAGGGTCCAGCCCCACTGTCAATCACTACAGTCCCACTGTCATTATGATGTTTCGGTTCCCACCTACATGAGCGGCAGCGCCCATCTCTCGCCTGCCAAAACTGTTTTCAACACGAGCGGCAGATTTCGAGGTTGAAGAAACAAGTGGAGTGCCAAGATATGTTCCAGAATAAAGGATGGGAAGGAGAAGTTCACTTCTAAGAAGCCTCACTCAAGGTTCCTACTCATCCTCAGACACCGTACATCTACGAGGATACAACTACAGCTACAAGGAAGAACAACATCAACAACAGAAGGAGGAAGAATAAATCTCAACAACCAAGAGAAGACTCCGTGTGGATGGTCAACACTGTCGATTTAGGGTTTGATCACCTCCTTCTATTACCATTACCTGGCTAAGATAGATGATCCAGGAGTACCTACCATTGATTGTAAGATCAAGGAAAGTGCATTCTACAAGATATTCTGCGATATTGGATCAAGAATCAACATAATGTCTGAGGTAACATATCAACATTTATATGGAAATAAACCCATGTACCAGACATATGTGCAGTTTCAGCTGGCGAACCAATCATTCTAATTTCCAAAGGGAATAGCAAAGGATGTCATGGTTAACATGATAGATCACTATGTTCTCACCAACTTCATGGTTCAAGATATGGGAGATCTTTCCTCAACACCACTAGTGCAATCTTCTCCATGAAATCATGAGAGATCCATTTCCAATTTCCTGAAGAGAAGAAACAAGCCACCAAGCATGGATGACCAGACTATCTGGGAGAATTAACAAGATATGAAGATCAATTCAATAATAAAGATAAGAGTTCTCTTGAGAAAGAAAGTTGTACAACCAACAGAGGATGTATCACCTACTACAGAGGAAAGAAGAAGCAGAATCTGAGACTGAGGAAGTGTGGAAGAGGAAAAAGACTTCATCGGAAACACTAACACAAGCAGAGCAGACATCCAAGTATTCATCAGGAGTGGACCATGCTCCTTAAGGCATTTGAACCAGAAGAGAGGTTCGGTTCAACGAACCTAAATCTTCAAACCTTAGCTGGAAGGTAAACTCGGTAAGTTATCTCCATATTTATTTCTCTGCATTGCATTAGTTGCACTTTAGCATATTTATGTTCCATAAGTATTTATGGCACTATTCATATATCATTCTTAGTCTAATCTAGTGCCTAATCATCTTTATCATAGCATAGGTATATTTCTGCATTGCATTTAAAAAATAAAAATCTTTAAACCCCATGTGAATAAGTTTCCCAACTGTTTACTATGGAGGCATACAAAAAAATATTGCATTAGTCATTTGCATATAAATCTAAAAATATATTGAATAGAAGAATTCTGTAAGGCTCTAGGAAATCAAGGCATAGATGGTTTACCGCTAATGCTTAATCCGTTCCACGAGCTTTGTTGTCTATTTGAGTTTAGTAGGATTTGGAAAGACTAGACAGGATTAGATAACTTCATCTACTTTAAGAAGTACAACTACATCAACTATCATCTTTGAAGTCTTAGAGAAGTGAAGTATGTCTACATTGGGGGAGAGCACCCCTATATATCCAGGTAAGTATCCTTATCCACTTAGGTTTACTTTTACTTAGGTATTAGTTATATAAATTAATTCAAATAAATTAAAATAAAAATGTGAGCACATGAAGGTTCACACTTAAATAATCACAATAGTTACAACTTAGATACTTTTTATATCTATGGAATTTTTATTGTCTACTTTATCCTTAGGAGAGTTTTATATTTGTTTGATTTTATTGCTAAGAAGAATTCTGAAGATAACTCTATATATGGAAATAATGAATAGTTGCTCTGTCGTAATTCCTTTCAAGTACCTAGTTTTCAGCCTTGAATTCTCCTGAGTTTTAGATATAACTATTTTGACATGAAGATTTGCTCTGAACCTGAAACTTTTGGGTTGTGAATGCTTGAGCTAAGTTTAGGTAGTTGATAGGTATGATATGAGAAAGTTGAGATACTGTTTATCTTGTTCCTAGCAATACTAGAGTTCTCGAGAATTTATCTTTTGAAAATTAAAAATATTACATGATGAGTTTCTGTATGACGAGAGCTTGAATTCCTACCACAGCCATATATACATACTTGGTAGATTAGGAAAACATTCAATATCATATTTACTACTTGTATTTGCATTAAGTTTTGTCAAGCTTTGTTGACCCTTAAAGACTTGTCATGCTTTTGAAATCAAGATCACGTCCACTCCACTCATATATGCTACTTCTATCCTGGAAGTATGCATCCACATATATGACATTCAGATCCACCAGAAAAATATAATGCTCTACTCCTACTTTGGGAATAAGCAGCCAAAAATATCCCAGTTCTCACCCTATCCATTCAAAATCCCTTGTTTTATGGATAGGGTGAGAACAAGGGGACCTGCCTAGGCTTGTCATCGCCTCGACGCAACCTCCAAGATTCCGCCACGTGTCGCCCCCACTTCCTCGGAAGCTTCGTTCGGGTTTTGAGGCCCAAACTGTAAACCAGTCCACTCGTGGTTTTGGGCTCAACCACCAAACCCCGAGTTTTGAGGCCCAAACTAGAAAACCGTCATCCGATGGTTTTGAGGCCTAAACTATCGAACCGCTCGAAACGTGTCACCGTGTCCTTGACCGTTCGAGCGCCAAATCAACTTGAGCCTTCCCGCTCAACTTGCTCGCCCGCCGTCTTAACTCGTTTAGCCCGGTTTACCTCCATGTTTTATCGCACTCGTCGATGCCATGTGCTAGTCAGCACGGCTAGTCCTCCGGCCCTCCGGTCCGTCGGTCAAGCATCACGTTCGTCCTTCCCCGCTCTCTGTCCATCGGCACGGCAGACCTCTACTCGACATTCACCTCGTCATTGACTACCGTCCCCGGGCTTGACACTTGCACAACACAAGCCGATAGACAATCACATTTCTGCATTCGCAGTGGATTAGTAGTAACATGTTCAAACTGAAATGGTTCAATGTCGACAATCACTCATCATAAAATAGAACATCATGGGCACATATCAACTATGTGTTCGCAGATAGTAAATTGTTTCAAATAAAAAAGGCACCAATTACATAGCCTTATGATTGGGTGCGGAAAAAAGGTCTTTGGTGCGACTCAACTTTTTTGCGTACGTTCTCTTATATACAGGTGCGTGTGTTTTTTATTTTTATTGTTGTTTTTATTTTTATTTTTATTCTTTTTATTGGAAATTATTCTCTTTCTCACTTGTTTTTTAAAAAATCAAAAATAAGATACAAAAATACACAACCCACATAAATTAAGTTCGCATACATTTAAACTAGGCCCACATAAATCCAAAACTATAAACATATAATTTATAAAAGTTTTCACAAGCGTACATTTTAATTATTTCCCATCAAAGTTTGGCGAACCCAATGAATGTCCAATCTTTAGAATAAAAACATTTAAAATATGGTTCATTGTCCTACAACATATGCCCAAGACAAAAGTAGGTAAATTATGAATGTATTATCAATTTCTAACTACCATGTTATGAATGCAATTGTAAATTGGACTTATCGCATAAAATGTCGTCATTGGAAGAAATTGGGCTAGCTACATATTGTTTCTTATGACATACAACTTTTTATTGTCACTAAGTCGAGGGTGCCTCAAATAAAATGTCATAAATTGGGTGATATAATGACGTTATGACCTATTGTCATCCTAAAAAAGCCACACATTTCTTGTAGTCATGGTGCCACCGCCTGCCATTGATGTCTATATGCATTCATGCATCACATTGATCATGTGCACTATTTTCTCCATCCATTTCACTACAAGATTCGTACAAAATTTCAACGCGCCAAAACTGTGGTAAAACACCCAAAAACGTCGCAATAACCGGAACGACAACGGTAGAAAATCGTTGCGAGGCGTCGCAAGACAAACTGTGGCAAGAGGCTTCCGCAACATTTTTCTGTGTAGTGTTGCAAATGCAGACGTTGAATTGCAACACTTGGGGCATTGCAACCTATTTTGTTGCTACATTTTCATGTGTGGTAACAGCAGCTAATACAACGCTTGAGGCGTTGCTAGAACAAGCAATGTCAACGTGATCATGTCGTAGCAAATGGTACAGTCGTAACGATGATGAGGGTTGCAACACAATGTATTGCCACACCCGAGATTTGGTTGGTATACGTGACTTTGCTATTGCTACGTACAACTGGTGTGGCAAGTCAGGTTGTATCACAACACCAAGATATGGTGGCAACATATTGATTTGCCACGCCTAGATTTGGTTGTTATACGTGACTTTGCTATTACTACGAGAAGTGTGTGTTGCTATAGTATGTTTTGCCACACTAAATTTGGTTGCAAATATTTAATTTTACAATGTCGTTTGTTTGATACCGCCAGGTAATATTATAGTAGCATTTAATAATTCAGAAATCAATAATTAAAATGAGCAAATTATGAGATTAGAGCCACTTAATGAAAATAGGCAACCATTCATTAAATACACAACCCATTGTAATAGTATGTAGTATCAGAAAGATAAACGATCTCCCGAAAGACTTTGGAAGATAACAAACAAAGTTTAAATTTTCTACGCTGCTTCATGACATCTCAAACTTAAAGCACTACATCTTCTATCGGCTCTAAATTAGAATTGTGGTCTTCCTAGACGTGGTAGCACACAACTTCTTGTCGATTTAGAAATGCTCCAGCTCATCATGTCATGACCCCAACCACTCTATCAACTTTCATCTTCCTGCATAAAATGTTACATACATCATAAATGTAGTGTTTTTGTTCGAACATGAAACATAATTTGTTTATTTATGACAATTATAGCATTGAAGCTCTAGTATGGCTACGAGATTGTTGGAAAAAATAAGACAAAATATACAGCGATACTTTTGTGTAAATCTGAATAGAGTATGAAAAGATACTCATGCCTTTGGTCTTAGATTTTTTAACATACATGTAGGTTATTGTTCAGAAAATAAATACAAAATAAGAATTGACTACTGATCAATAAAAAAAATCTGGCCTAAAGTAGTGTTGACGGTAATTACAAGCTATTTTATCACCATCAAAACACCGTCAACATCCTCATATTCAAAGGAAAACAAGAATAGTATGAACATAATTTACCCAATAACTAGTTCCACATGTACCATGACTATTTGATGCTTGGTCTTTTGGGAGCCAGTAGGCCCACTTAGGGGGTCAGTCGACCACCCTATGGACCCACTTGGCATCCTTAGGCCCCATGATCCATGTAACACCCTCAAGAATACTCTCTACCCTTGGATCCAAGTATATTCACCTCTCAATGGTCCAGATTCACAACACAAGGATCCATAGGCCCAACATGATATATTTCCAAGTATGGCAAATGTGCACAAGGCATACACCATCATGATGGGCATTACGTCTAGAAGCCACCTGCGAAAGATCAGCCCATTTGGCCACAAAAGGCATTCAGCCGAATGCCTAGGTGGGGCCAGAGACCATCCACAGGCCCCCTGACCAGTGGGGTCAGCTTCTAGAAGAAAAGTGGTCGGGCCCACCTGCCATAGGGTTCGGCTGAATCACCATATGGTGGTTCCAGCTCCCCACCGACTTCCTGCATGCCGCCATGCATCCACTTGATCTCCTCCATTGATTTAAGACGGTTGCAATGACGGTTTCATCCTATGGTGGCTAATGGAGGTGGCGCGGATCGCTGACGTGGCACCGGAGTAGCCTCTACCCCACCTCTAGCTATAAATAGACCCCCTATGCCCTCACTCTCACTCATTCCTCATTGGAGAAACTACTCCTTAGTAGTAGTGCTATGCTAGTTGGAGGAGAGTGAGGGAAGTCTTCTGGAGAAAGCCCCAGATCTGTCGGGAATCTTCTCCAGAGCTCTACCTCAGCGGATGCGATCCTCTTGTAAGTTCAGCACTTGTAAGTGATACATCTGAGTTCTTTATAGCAATTAATATTCTAAATCTGGTTTAGCTGTTATACACCTTTTCACGCTTGTTTATCGCTTTACTTTAAGTAGAGTGCTTTAGCCTAAACGTAGGGTTAAAGTAGTAAGAATAGTGTAGACGTGGTGTCTAGACTAGATCTTACCTTTGTAAACCGCTTATCGCGCGGATTGTTTGTGGATGCTAGTCTTCCCCCGCCGGACGGCGATGGCGATGAGTAGTCGAGGCCTGTGAGCCAAATCTGGACAAGAAAGTCCATGTAATAGATTAGTTTTTGTGACAATATGATGTCGAGCCCTTGGGGGCTTCCTAACTTTAATGCATTTTATTTGGGGTGCATCTGAGTGTTTTTATCTCTCGAGCCATCTCTATCTGTCTTTGCCTGAGTTATTGCTTTTAGACTAAGTGTTCGACGGACGCTCGTATCCCTCGAGGGGGAGCGAGTGGGGGTACCATAGCCCTGAGGCGTGGGAGAGTCCCGGGCTCGACGACCCTCGACCCTTAGGGAGATTGAGGCGTTTTTACTTAGCTAAGAAGCATACTCGGGGCAAAGGTGGAAACAGAAGGGCTGATGTCGGGCCCCGGGGGCTTCTTAACTTTAATGAATTTTATTCGATTGCATCTGGGTGTTTTTATCTCTCGAGCCATCTCTATCTCTCTTTGCCCGAGTCGTTGCTGGTAGACTAAGTATTCGACGCGCGCTCGTATCCCTGGAGGGGGGAGCGAGCGGGGGTACCATAGCCCTGAGGCGTAGGAGAGTCCCCAACTCGACAGCCCTCGACCCTTAGGGAGATCGAGGCATTTTTTACTTAGCCATGAAGCGTACTCGGGCAAAGGTGGAAAGAGAAGGCCGAGTTTCAAAAAAACGTTCGAGTTTTTAGAGGACTTAGGAGGGGGGTCCCCCCCTGTCAGCCCCCGAGGGAGGCTTGACTTTGCAGGAGCAGAGTTGAGGCTACCTCAGAGTTATGAATGAATGTGAAATGTACATAATGTAGAAAATGTACAAGGCCTCGAGGCCTTAGGGGTAAAAGCGACGTAGCTGTTCGATGTTCCATGTGTTGGTGAGGATCTCGCCCTTGTCATTCTTCAGCTTGTAAGTCCCTGGCTTTAGCGCCTCTGCCACGATGAAGGGTCCTTCCCAAGGTGGCGTCAGCTTGTGACGCCCCTTGTTGCTTTATCGACGGCGCAATACGAGGTCGCCGACTTCGAGGTCCCTTTTGCGTATGTGCTTGTTGTGGTAGCGCCGCAGCGTCTGCTGGTACTTTGCTGACTTGAAGAGGGCCACGTCCCGGGCTTCCTTGAGCTAGTCGAGGGAGTCCTCTCGGGCTGCTGCGTTGGCTTGCTCGTTGTAGGATTTTAGTCGAGGGAACCCATACTCGAGGTCAGTGGGGAGGACGGCCTCAGACCCATAGACCAAGAAGAACGGGGAGAACCCCGTGGCTCGACCTGGTGTCGTTCTGAGACTCCATAGGACAGAGGGAAGCTCATCGACCCATCTCTTGCCGTGTTTGTTTAGCCGGTCGAAGATCCTTAGCTTGAGGCCCTGCAAAACCATACCATTGGCGCGCTCGACCTGGCCGTTATTTCGAGGGTGGGCGACTACAGACCAGTTCAACTTGATGTTCTGGTGGTCACAGAAGTCCAAGAACTTTTGGCCGGTGAACTGCGTGCCGTTGTCGGTGATGATGGCATTGGGGACCCCGAAGCGGTGGATGATGTCGGTGAAGAAAAACACAGCTTGTCGAGATTGAATGTTGGCGATGGGTCGAACCTTGATCCATTTCGAGAACTTGTCTATGGCCACGAGGAGGTGGGTGTGGCCACCTTTGGTTTTCTTTAGGGGGCTGACCATGTCGAGCCCCCATACTGCGAATGGCCAAGTTAGGGGTATCATCTAGAGAGCTTGGGCGGGTAGGTGGGTCTGCCTGGCGTAGAATTGGCATCCTTTGCAAGATCGAACAAGTTTGGTAGCATCAGCGACGGCTGTCGGCCAGTAGAAGCCTTGTCGAAAGGTGTTTCCTACCAGCGTTCTTGGCACCACGTGGTGCCGCAAGCCCCCGAGTGTAGGTCCTTCAGTAGTGCCCTCCCCTCCTCGAGGGTGAGGCAACGTTGAAGTACACCGGTAGGACTGCATCCATACAGCTCGCGGCCATCCCCATACAAGACATAGGTTTTGGCGCGTCGGGCTATGTGTCGGGCTTCGGTGCGGTCCTCTGGGAGCTCACCCCGTATTAGGTACTCGAGGTGGGGTGTGCGCTAGTCCGTCAAGGGGGTTGGTGTTCCGGTTGTTTCGTCGATCTTCATGACCTCTCCTCCATTCGAGGGAGGATCGGTCGAGGAGGAAGGGTCGACCCCTTGCTCGAGGGCGGGAGCCCCCGAGCCTAGGTCGACGGACGGCTTGCGAAGGTCCCTTGAGAATACGTCGGGAGGGACTATACCTCGAGTCGACGCGATTTTGGCTAGCTCGTCGGCAGCTTCGTTGTACCGGCGGGCGACGTGGTTGAGCTCGAGGCCATAGAATTTGTCCTCCAGCTTACGGACCTCCTTGCAGTAGGCTTCCATCTTGTGGTCGTGGCAGTTCGAGGCCTTCATCACCTAGTCGATCACAAGCTGTGAGTCCCCTCGAACGTCGAGGCGTCGAACCCCGAGCTCGATGGCGATGTGCAGACCGTTGACGAGGGCCTCGTACTCGGCTACGTTGTTGGAGGCGGGGAAGTGGAGGCGGATGACGTAGCACATGTGTACTCCTGAGGGAGATATGAACAACAGTCCGACGCCTACCCCCGTCTTCATCAGCGATCTGTCGAAGTACATGGTCCAGAGCTCGGTCTAAACTTGCGCCGGGGGTAGTTGAGTATCGGTCCATTCTGCAATGAAGTCTGCCAATACCTGAGACTTGATGGCCTTCCGAGGGGCGTAGGAGAGAGTTTCCCCCATGAGCTCGATCGACCATTTGGCGATTCTCCTAGACGCCTCCTGGTTCTGGATTATTTCCCCGAGGGGAAAGACGAGACCACAGTAACCAGGTGGCCCAGGAAATAGTGTTGGAGCTTGCGCCGAGTGAGTACGATGGCATACAACAGCTTCTGAATGTGGGGGTATCTCATTTTGGTCTCGAAAAGTACCTCGCTCACGAAGTAGACGGGCCTCTGCACCAGCAAGGTGTGTCCCTCTTCTGCTCTCTTGACTACTATGGCAGCACTGACTACCTGGGTAGTTGCTGCAACATAGATGTGGGTTAGCTCGGTACGTTGCTTGGAGAACCAACAGGTGAAGTCGCGGAGGGTTCCCCCTAGCTTCTGCTTGCAACTGCGGAGATCCCAGGAGTTTCCTGGCCGCACATAGGTGCCCTTGAAGTTCCCCTCGAAGATCCTGACCAGGTCGGGCCATCCATGGATCAAGTCCAGGGGGAGTTCCTCAAGCCATCTTCGAGCGGTGTCGGAGAGGAAAAGCGGGAGTTGCCGAATGATGATGTGGTCACTGTCGGCTCCTCCTAGCTGACATGCCACCCTGAAATCAGCAAGCCAGAGATCAGGCTTGGTTTCGCCGTTGTACTTGACCAGGCTGGTGGGTCGGCGGAAACGAATAGGCAAGGCGGTTTGCCGGATGGTCCTGCCGAAGACTCGTGGCCCTGGTGGTTCCGGAGATCGACGTCGATCCTCGTCACTATCCTAGCGCCCACCTCGATGAGTGTTGTAACCTCGAGCCTCATTTGTTGTCGTTGATGTCACGTCGCGCGTCTCACGGTTGTCGATTGTCGAGGATGCGGTCTCGAACTGGTTGCCGCTCCGCTCCGCCTTGGGGCGCCTTGTCTTGGTGGACAGATGCCTCTCAATCTTGTCGAGGGGGCACGTCCCGCTGCTCAGAGGCAACTCCTCTGTGCCTCGAGGCCGAGCTCTCCGCCTGCTGTACGACCGTGGTTTGGAGATCCCCTGGATTTCATCCCTGATGCGTTGCCCCTGGGGCGTCGATGGTGCCGACATGTCGCGGAGCAGCATCGCGGCTGCCACGACATTCTGGCTAGCGCGGTTGTAGACATGGCGCTCGTTCGCCCCTTCGTTGACGATCTATCGATGGACATCCCGAGCCCGGTCGCGGGCTCCTCCATCCGGTGATCGCCCGCGATCTTGCTCGAGGGCATGCTCAAGCCGTCGGAGCCGTAGGCGCTCCTCCTGGACCTTAGCGAGCAGATCTCGGACTTGCGCGATCTAGGCATCCTGAGGTGGGTCGGCTTCGCCTGGAACCGGGGGGGTGGCGTCTCGCGGCGGAGTAGCGTTGCGCCCTCCTCCTCCCGCATTCGCAGCTGCGGCGTCGGTGGTCGCATCCTGGGAGTCGACCGCCTCGATGAGGTGGAAGCACTCCCGCGTGGGATCGTAATCCTCATCGGGGGAGTCTGAGTCGGGGTTGCCCTGGTAGAAGTTGGGGAAAGACCCCCTGCGCTCCTCCTCCAGCTCTCATCGTAACGTGCCCCAGGTGTAGTAACCTGGGGCCAGGGCTCACCGTGGCACCGAGCGCTCATCTGGCGGAGGGGTGCTAACGAGGTTAGTCATCGCACGTAGCAGGTTCCCTGAGGACCCGTAACGTGACTGCATCTGCGAGCCTACAAAAGCAGAGCAGAGTCTGGCGTTGTTGTAGAGTCCGTGCGGAAGCAGGTTGCGCTGCGGCGCGGCTGAGAGAAGCCGCGGGGACCTTCTGAGATGACGGTATGGCAGAGCCAAAGTCAGGCTCAACGAGGTACCCGCCCCCGACACGCAAGCATGGGTCAAATAGGCTCCCAAAGGGAGCAACTATGTCACCAGCCGGGGCCGGGGAGATGGCGTCCAGCGTCTCAGAATCCACGCGGTGAAGAGTGCGGCGGCGTTGTTCACGCCTCCTCCTGGTGACAAGCGAGAGGCGCGAGTGGTGGGACCGTCGTCTGGTCCTCCTTGGCCCCGGCGTACCGGAGCTGCTGCTATCCATGCCACTACCTGAGAGTAGAACCATGTCGTGGCCGTGGCCCGGGGACATGAACTCTAGGCTCCCGAACCAGATGATGGTGGCAAATGGAAGTGATGGGATCGTGGAATCCATCTAGGAGAGTAGTTCGGAGTTGATCGACACGCAAAGCCTCCTACCTGGCGCGCCAACTGTCGGTGTTATGACCCAGGGGGTCAAGACCACCAACTAGTAAATTTGTATATTGCGTGCTCCCTCTCCCAGATTTGATGCAAGAAGAACACAATATTTATCCTGGTTCGAGCAAAGAAGGCCCTACATCCAGCGGGAGAGGATGGATTGTATTATCTTGCACCGAAGTGCTCGTACAGGGAGGGTACAAGCTGGTTTACACGGGGGTGCTTAGGATGAGTTGAGGCCTAGGACTAGCAGGGCTAACCTAGGTGGTCGGTTGGTGGATTGCTTGAGGTGTTGATCAAGCGGGTAAGGAGTGGTGTTGCGAGTGTGGGCGGATGTCCGATGATCTGACCCTCCGCTTGGCTTGGAGGTGGAGTTCTGTCTCTCTCTCTCTGTGACCTCCTTCTCTGTGTCCTCCCAGCGTCCCCTTTAATAGGCCAAGGGGAGGCTTAGGGTTATAGGAACCTAGTACGTATCGAATTGGGAGACATGTCCATGCACCATGCCTGCGACGAGACATCGATTGCTGTAGCGGCATGTTCCTTCTGTACTTCCGGTGTTTCAGGGCATGGCGATAGCAGACTGGACACCACCGTACAACATGGCGCAGTACGGTTGGCCTTCTGTAGATGGGTACGAGTCCCACAGTTGACGCGGGACGGACTAGACGGGAGCCATGCCGGAGTGGTTGGAGACGATGGTCGAGCCCCCTGGTCGAGAGGGGTCGAGGCCAGCGTGACCCTATCGTATCCCTGAAGACACAGTCGAGGGTCGTCCTGTTCATGGCTCGAGGGGGTGCCTCTGGCTCGAGGGGCCGCACGGTTGACGGAGGTCCCGGGCATGGGTGGCGAGTTGATGGATTTGACTGTGGTAGTGGGCGCCCATGGCGTTAGGCGGGGGGAGGTAGGCGCATTGGATCCCCTTTACCCCATACCGGCAGCAGGTAAGTCGATCGAGCTTCTTTCTCAGGAGTCGTTCGATCGACCCCCCGTCCGTCACGGGGGGTCGAGGTTGGGGGGTCATTCCCTCGACCCCCGTTCGTCGGTTGAGGTCGAGGCGGAGGGGTCGTTCGTTCAACCCCTGTCCGTCAGTCGAGGTAGAGACGGAGGGGTCGTTCGTTCGAGCCCTATCCGTCAGTCGAGATAGAGGCGGGGGGCTTGTTCGTTCGACCTCTGTCCGTCAGTCGAGGTAGAGACGGAGGGGTCGTTCGTTCGACCCCTATCCGTCAGTCGAGGTAGAGGCGGGGGGTCGTTCGTTCGATCCCTGTCCGTCAGTCGAGGTAGAGGCGGGGGGGGGGGGGGGGTCGTTCGTTCGACCCCTGTCCGTCAGTCGAGGTAGAGGCGGAGGGGGATCCCTCCTACTGTTTTTCCACTAATGGGCCGGCCCATGACTGGTCATTGTTGCCGGTGAGGGAGGCCTTTGCGTGATGGGCCTCCCTCTATTGACTTGAACGGCTGATCGGATCCTGCCTTAAAAATGGTTGCTATGTTGAGCTTTAGATTATCACACGTTTAGGGTACCTCTTACCTTTGTACCCGACACATACTTCTTCACCGTGAACAAGTGTGATTTATTTTTTATCACAAGTTTTTCTCAAATGATATTAACATGAATAAGTGAATAGTATAGTGGTAAAGCAATTTGAGCTATTGTTAGAGGTGTTGAGTTCAAGCACTTCTTGTTGTGTATTTATTATTTTTTTAAAATTCGTTATTTATTTTAATTTAACCATATTTTACGAGACTTGGACCCACAAATGTTTTTTTATTTGACAAAATTTAAACAGTTCAGAATTTAAAATTTGAAAATGGATAAGTTTAAACCAAATTTTATAAAACTCTAAATGATGAATACAAATGTTGTTCAACTTATTGAGATCTACAACTTTCATTTTGGTAATTTTATCATTTTGACGCACGTAAATATTCAAAATTTGTACAAATGAGGTTGTTTAGTGGCTCATTTGACCAAGTTTGACTAAGTCAAATCTTGGATTTAAAAAAAATATTTAAAATCTTAACAGGATGATAGGTATTGATTCTAGAAAAATACAAGAAAAAAACCATCGTATTTGGAGTTACTATGAGAGAAAAACTAGTTACAAGTTTCAACTACAGATTAAAAAACGAAATCACATTTGTTCATCGTGAACAAGTGTGATTTGTTTTTTTAATATGTAGTTGAAACTTGTAACTAGTTTTTCTGTCTCATACTAACTCCAAATGTGATGGGGTTTTTTCCAGTATTTTTATAAAATCAATACCTATCATCCTGTGAGATTTGTTCATAAAACTAATTTTTAAAAAAACAACTTTACTAGTGAAACAAAGCTATACCAAATAGACCCTAAATATTAGCTGTCACGGAGAGTTAAGCCTAATAGCTGAGATTCTATTGTTACAACATGAGCGACGCCATAGATGCGACGCAACACCAGCGACTTGGCGAACTAGGACCGGAACCGCACTCCATGTTCTACAATAAGATAAAAAAGTCCTCGCGCCTCAACCAGGGAAACGGAATCTGGATTTACCTGCACCATAGCAAGATGCAAGTAGACCTAGTTTTCCCTGGTGCACCGCCGTGACAGCCCCAACCACACGACGCTATGCTTGGGGCAAGTCGGAATGATCGAAAAAGACAAGCACGTAACGCCTTCCGTCATCCGCACATCGGAGACTCCAGCAAGCTGTGCTCCACTCTTGGAACCTCTTATCTCCGTTGCCTTTTGTGTAGGTTCCCCATACCCTCCATAAGATTTTGATGTTGCAAAAAAAAAAGTGGTCAATTAGTCGTACAGTACTGGATCATACCACATGGGCGTACAGGATCAGGATGGTAGTACATGTCAGATGTTGTGTGCACCGTGCACACGCATGACGAAGACGTATAGTATATACTGTAGAACACTCCGACCTGTTCTTCCCATGGGCCATGGCCGGGTCGAGACTCCAGAGGAGCTGCTCATGTCACGTTATTGCCAGTGCCTGCTATTTTGGACAAGGTACCGGTGGGGTGCGGCCGGTCCTCGCCAAGGCTGCGCCGGTCGTAGTTGTGCGACTGGAGCGCTTGAGCCTGGCGAGAGGCCTGGGGCGCTGCCCACCACCGCGGCGCGCATGTGAGCGAGACGTGGCCTGCGCCCGCCGGGGGATTGTTTTGCCTTTGGAGGTGAGCAGTCGATGACGACGGTCTGGAATCCCACGGCGTTGTGCTTGCTGGCATCCTCGGGAACAGGAACGCCCGAATCTTGGGCGACTGAAGGCGGTCCTTGCTGGCCTCGTCGTACACCAGGATCAGGTTGGCGAGGTCGTCGTCGCACGTGACGGAGATGAGCGCGTCCAGGTCCTCCGTCGGTAGCTGGCACCGCAGGTAGGCTTCCGAGCCGCACAATTCCCTCAGCTTGCGCTGCAACTCTACCGACAGACACGAGCACGTAACCCAAAGTAAGAGAAATTAAACGATTGTTCAGCGATCTTTGTGTAGATTTTGGTCGATAGAAATATGCACCGCAAAACCGAAGGGTACGGTCGACGGAGAGGACACGATTGTCGCCGCCGACGTAGCGCAGCGTGCCGTCGGTGTGGCGGGGCAGGATCCTACCGCCGTAGCTGCACAGGAACTTGACGCTTCCCTCGGCGATGGCTGCGGCAACTACAGAGTCCGGCTTGATGACGCAGACGACATCGTCGTCAAGGGACCCGAACGACGACGTGCAGGATGAAGACGATGACCACGAAGTTCCCGTCATGCTGTAGTAGCAATCTTAGGAGCAGTGCATAGGAGTAGGCAAAACTCAGCCGCGCGGCTGGCTAGCTGCCCAGGCAGCAGCTCCTATCCGCGTCTGTGCATTGCTACCCGCGTCGTCCTTTATAGGGCTGGAACGTGGAAGGAACTAGTAAATCGGTTGGCCGTTTCATTTAAAACAGATTCCATAGAAAAACGATGAAATATCGATATTCCATTTTAATGCAAATAACTGGAATAATACGGAGGGGAGGGATCATATATATTTCGTTTCCAACATGGAATGCACAAGCAAGGTATCGATCGACGGCTGATGCATGTCCCACACCTAAACATTTGGTTGGACGTGCCTCTCCTCGGTGGACTACGTACTGCCCATCCATGGAAATTTGGTCAGGATTTTAACAAATTACTAACATTTACAATTTTCCAAGTAATTCGAAAAAGGTAAATTCATAAACAAACTTTATTAATGTGTAACTATTACAACGCCATACTATGTACAGCTGAGGGCTGAGGCTGTGGCCAGGGCCAGCTAGCGAAGGTGCCTCTCAATGCTTCTCCACCGCAGGCGGGGGTCCCGGCACCCAATCAGCGTCGCGAGCTAGATTCGTTTTAGTGGGTCGTGTCGAGAAATGGGATGTGGAGCACCACGTCGCCAATCATGGTGTTCCTCAAATATTCAAAGACTTATCCGGCCGGGCTGCATCCTTGTTAGATAATTCATTTGGATTTTGCAAGACGGAGGCGTGATGGAAAGAAAATCGGCGAGACGAGACAACACGGTGGCGGGGGCTAGCGGCTAGCAAAGCGGCATGGTCCAGCAGGCGCCACGCCAGGCTGCTTGAGGGCACCGCTGAGAGAGTAAAGTGTTCGCGGAGATAGACATGGAGGAATCCGTTTGGTACAGCTTAGCTTCACTAGTGAAGTTAGTTTTTTTTTACTTTATGAACAGCTTCTTTGCACTACTACAGAATTCTTTTCTGCGGCGGTCGATTTATATTTTCTGCGGCGGTCGATTTATATTTTCTGCGGCGGGCAAACGGGTCCGCTTGGGTGGAATCATCACGGTTAATAAGCTATTAACCGCAGTGGACAGAAGAGCCCGCTGCGGTTAATCGATTAATTGTAGCGAGCAGTCTAAAACGTCCGCTGCGGTTAATCGATTAACCGTAGCTGGCGCAACATTTACCGCAGCGGGCACCGTAACCTGCCCGCTGCGGTTAATTCATTTACTGTGGCGGGCTTTGTTATATGCCCGCCTTGGTAATTAAAAAAAAACAGGAACCATCTGTTTCAATATTCAAATTCAAATTCAAATTGAATCCACATTTCACAGATATATACACCAGACATCCATATTTTTATTCACAAGACATCCATGCATCCACTTAGTTGTTCATACACATGAAACCGACGAAATTCTCACAAGACATACTTAGTTGTTCATTCTCAATTCTGGTTCTCTCACACAAACACACATCTATACAAAAGTTCGCACAAATATCATCGCTAGCTAGCTCTGTGTAAAGTCCATGTCGAAAGTGTAATCCGTTAGATTTAGCATGGTAGGCCACTTACTAAGCTTTTCGTACTTCGGCTCCTGTCCTAACGGACTATCAGTGTTGAAGAATAGTTCCTCTTCGTATACGTATTTATCTAAGACAAACTTATATAAGCCCGCCCTTGTTTTCTTGAAGCAGTGTTGTTTACTTTGGACATTCATCCACCAGTACAATCCTTTCTTGAGTTGCCGCCAGCTGTTGCTGCAGCCCTTGCACCTCTTTAGGTGCTCGCAAGCGTAGAAGCCACAAAGCATTGAATTGTCCGGTTCTTTGGCGCACTACACAAGAACACAACCGTTAGAACACATGTATATATATGCATAAATATAGAATGTCCATTTGATGAAAACGACAAGAACACAACCCTTAGAACACATGTATATATATGCATAGATATAGAATGCCCATTTGATGAAAACGACAATTGAACCTATGAAGTACGTGCCGGGAAGTCACGCCTAATTTTGATTTTATCAATCTCATGCCTTTTCTTGAACTTTTCTGATCTTCGATCATAGAATCTGGGTGTGTTGACGTAGTTGTTTACACCAAAATTTGGCAAATCATATGACAGAAAGGAATCCGCCGTAGACGCTCGGCAGCCGAAGAATATTGTTTAATATATATATATATATAATATATATATATATATATATGGTCAGGGAATATTGTTTTGTGATTTGCATGCACATAGAGAAGATTTAAGGAAAGAGAAACATGCATGCACACGACATCACGTTTGCTCACGGCCAATGCAAGTATTTGGCCATTTATCTTGTACAAGGCTCAAAAGACTATTTTAGAGGAAGTACAGACAATTGAAGTCCAAGATTTTCATGATGGGCTTCAGGATTGCTCGCATGACCAACATATGTATTTGGCCATGTCTCGTTTCGGTTAATATAATCAAGCCGATCAGTTTCCATTGTCGAAGGTTATTTGATATCTCTAAAACTTCTAAGAGAGTGGGAACTCTGGATCTCATCCTCTGACCCCACAGTCAGGCTTCCCACTCCCATCACGCGTCTATAGGAAAGTCTATCCGTACGTAACTATACACATATAATCAGGGAACGAATTCAAAATTCAAATCACGTCCATCCACCCCGCCCCTCGCGGCAGCCACGCTCCGCGACAGACTGGTCACTGTGAATTCCTGGACCCACGCCTCGACTGCCTAGTGGATTCCCTTTCCACGGCTGCCCCTCCCACGTCGGACTACGGCCATGCCGGCGCCCTCGCTGGACGCGCGTCCCCGCCAGCCCAGCTCGCCGCTGCGCCACGACCGGGTGGCTCCTCCGTCGTCTGCCCGTCTCGGCTGCGGTAGCCCGCCCCCGTCAGACCGTCACCGCGACAAGCCTCCGCTGGACGCACGGAGAGCCCCCGTTGTTGCGTCGTTGCCGGGGACGCTCCTACAGCAGCACCACGCCGTCATCGTTGAGGTGTTGTGGCGCATCCCATCTACATCGCAACAGCTCTGCCCTGCAGTACCTATTTCAATTGTTGGTCACCAATATGATGTCAGTTCCCTTTCCGTAGCGGCTGCCCACGAGCTTCCCGGTGGCCCGGCACCGCGTGCTTCCTAGCGTGCTACTTCTCGTCCAGCCGCGTGCGGTATGGTGTTCTTCCTCTTTGATTTGTTGCATCTGGTAGAAATTTGTGCTTCTTATCCAATTTCAGTTTCCTATGTGTCCGACCATCTTACAATTTTTATTCTTGTTGTGTTTGAATGGCATAATGGTAGATTGGATCTTGAGATTCATCATAAATCATGGATTTATGTCCAAACGTGACTGACTTCCATCTTTATTTTCAAACTGTTTCTAGATTGAAAATTGGTTTCTCCTTGCAGTATGATGGGCAACTAACGAGTCAATGTTATGCAACAACTTCAATTTGATTATTATACAACCTGTTGTTCATGTAGTAGGTCTCTAATCAAGCGCACTAGGATATCATAGCACAAGGAGAAATGTCATGAATGAGCCCTGCTGTGGAGGAGTTTGCCATCAAATGGCTGGATTACGGTTGTTGTTATTCTCTTTCCATCTATTTAGGACTTTCACATTCAGTCATTTCTAAGGATATTCGACCAGCAATGTTGGGGCCAACACCATATCTGGATGCGGTCCGCAATTTGGTGAAATGTTCTTTGGTGTTGTCAGATGGTTCAGTTCTGAGGAACTTCTTCCTTTATAATGAAAATTATGTGTATGGCCATGTGTGCTATGGTTGAGTTATGTGGTTACTGAATCCTTTTGGCACAAATTACAGAAACACAAAGATTTGCCAATATAGCTGCAAAAAAAGCTATTATTGACTACAGTACTCACAACTTAGATACTGCATTTTTATCCATAGAGGAGGATGTTAAAAAGGTGAAGTTATTTTGAAACCCACCAGTTCTTCCCCAGATAACTGGTTGTGTATTCATATTCAAAATAGTATCTCCTGGTTAACCGTAAAAAAAACTAGGTTTACCTTAGTTTCTTTGTTTTTTTCTATTTTTCTTTTCTTGTATTGAACATGGTGCTTTTCATAAAAGTTGAGTTTACCTCTGTAAAAAAACTAAGTTTTGGACGTTGTTTAGAAGTCAACTTTCAGTAACTTATAAGGGGCATTACTTTTTTGTTTTTTTTATTTTTTTAGTTAAATGAACTCTAAAAATTATAATACATATTCCATTTATGAATATTTAAGACATGATTATATGGGGGCTTGTTTACCATAAACTCAAAGGGAATTAAGTTACATAGAAACTGTTAGTTGAGTGTTTGTTGAGCCCTCAAAGTGGCTACTCCCCTCCCTATGGACTGTCACTTGACAGGTCGCGCACATGCTGCATTAGGGTTCTTCGCGCCGGCTGTGTGCGTCGTTATCTGTAGCATCAGGAGGGTCCGTCATAAGTCTACTACAACCAATGGGGTAGAGTCATCGTCCAGCGAGACAGCTTACACCTGAGGGGTTAGGCGAGACAGAGACCATGCCCTCGGGTCGGGTGAGACAAGTTCGAGGGATTAGGCGAGACAGAGCTCGCACCCTTTAATTGGGCGAGACGGAGCTTACGCCCGAGGGGTTGGGCGAGATAGATCCCTCGCCGTCGGGTCGGGTGAGACAGAGCCCGCGCCCTCGAGTCGGGCGAGACAGAGGATGTCGATCAACACTATAATCATAAATAGTCTCCAACTATATTTCGTACACTACACACATAAATAATAACGTAATGAGGATAAAATTGTTGGATGGCGTTTTGACGAGTCGTGCAACAACCCTGAAGATCTCCAATATATGATTAAGAAGCTAGGGAGAATATAACTATGTCTTCTTATTAAAAGCAAAAATGTTAGAGCATCTCCAACAGTTTGTTAAATCACTTGTCACCCTTTAAAATTTGAGAAATCAATCAAAAAATACTCTCCAACAGTTTGTCAATTGGACTTGTCAATTCTACGCGATTGCCGGAAGATTGCATCGGTTTCCTATTTTTGTGAGTGCGCATCGGCTTGCCATCCTCTCGTCCGCTAGTCCTTCTCTCGGTTTCCCGCATGCAAGTTTCCTCCGTATGTAAGTTTTCTTCCTTCCTTTTTAATCTTCTTTTTTTAGTTTAGCAAGTGAGAAATAGCAAATTGTTGGAGATGACCTCTTTCCAACTTGGTAAATTATTATAGCAACTTGCTAAAACACAAGATTTGACAAGTGAGAAATAACAAATTGTTGGAGATGTTCTTATATATATTGTGTATAGGCTCAAATACATTTGTGTAAAAGTTAAATTTCACAAAACTAAATTGATTATTTTTAATAATATTCCCTATATAAAATCGTAACGTTAGCATGAGCAAATATACTAGTTCTAAATAATCGACAAATAATTAAGTGATGCATCTTTGGATATATAGGGAAAACTTAATGCCTAAGCATTGGAGCCACGTGCAAGGAAACATGCGTGTACGTATTGGACTTCATCATGGGCATGCTACGGAAGAAAAGGAATATTATTTATAGGAAAATCTCCACATCTAGATACATATCCGCGAATGTACGTGCATGTATAGGAGGCAGGAGGTGTCACATAAGACATGTCAGCCAAGGAAGCTTCTTTAGGAAGGACTCTAGATAAGGAAAAATAGAGTACGCATTTTTGTATCTCTCTTTTATTTAGATATTTCCTATTAGGCAAGTTACGAACCCAACCTGGCTATTAGTCCAGGGTATAAATATGAACCCCGGCCATTGTAAACATCTATCAATCAATCAATATACATCTTTTCGGCTTCACGCCAAACCTTAGGAGTAGGAGTAATGTAGGTAAGGCAATCTCATCGTCAACACAGCTAGGTGTCATCCGGTGGACGCAGGCATTGATTTCTGTCTAAACTCGGCGTCATCCGGTGGATGTCAAACGCTCGGTTAAGTTAAGTATCATCCGGTAGATGCAGGCTTAATCTGGACAGAGATTAGTTATCGGTTTGAATCGTTGTTCATAGGGCTGCATTGCTTCAATCTCACATGAGTAATTGTTCAAACTAGTTATCGGCTCTATTAGATTAACGATCTAATAGATTCATTAAGTATCGATATTGTTTGTTATGCATTGTTTATTTATTGCAACAATATCTTGCCCGATCTCAACCGACGGATTGACATGTGCTTCAATTCTATCCGGATCTATTGTTTTACACGCTTCCATTCATATACGCGTTGAAGCTTTAGATCTAAAATCCTATCGGCTAATCCGTTGGTCGTGATTGTTATATGATGTGGGTTCGAGACATATGTTTGGCTATTAGATTGGTTTGAGAATAGATGGATTTGGCTTAACATGCTCCGTATGGCTACATCTACCGGACCCCACTGCCAAGTATGTTAGGTTACGTCTGTCTATTCTTAGATCCGTTTGTGGCTAAGCATATGGATTTTGTTCAAACATCATGGATCCCACATCGACTAAAACAGTCGGTCTGGTTGTGCTTTATTCATACGTGCATGTGCTTTTATCGTTTCAACGTGATTAGATCTGTTAAATGTACTGGACGTGGCTTAACTTGTTTACTTTTATGGCTGCATGGAAACACCCCAATGCTAGTAAATGAGTTAGGTTATTGGGTTCATTGTCATCATTGCTGCATGGGAACACACCTCTGATGGTTAATCTTTATCCGATATGCTTAGTGGATCTGATAGTTTGGACCGATAAATGTCATGTGCATCGCATCCTTACTTCATACATCAATATGATCGGCTAGTTATATGCTTTATCCATAACATACTGTGAATAGTTGTTTATATTCTTTTATCATGCCTTACACTGCTAGGAGTTGACTTTCTAGTCAATATCCTTTGACCAATCGGTTATGTGCGAGCCGCATATTCATGGAATTGTCCGACAACAACCGGCAGGTTCCCTATTTTGACATTTTGTCTCCTTGTCAATTGTATGTCAAATTGACTGGCACGCATGTGATCAATCGACAGAAGTGACCTAATCCGCTTAAGAGGTTTAGGAGGTCAAGCTCTACTACTACACCATCTCCGCAGGCCTTGCGCGGTGCTGACGCCAGAATCTCATTTGTAGCATCAACAGTAGTCCTTATAAGCTCTGTATGAAAGACACTAGTGTTAGTAACAATTTGAATATGTACTACAATACTACACGAATATTGATATACATATCGTAAGTTTGGGCGCTTACACTTTAATGCAATCTTCAAAGTGCTTATATGCTTTCTTATAAGTATTCCGCAACGAATCAAAGATGACAACCCTACCGTCCTGAGGATAGATGAGAAATGTAACCCAGTGGCCTGTGAGGCCCATGCTGCACCATTCAAATAAAATGCATATTACGATGAGAATGGATGATCGTACACACTAATCTTTACTAACAATAAATTTTTGGACTTACCCAAAGTGGTAGGCAGCGAGGATACACCGGTCTAAATCCTCTTCAATCTCCCTCATTTCTCCTAGTATGTCTGGGACATGGTCAACTTTTGTTCGTCGATCTTTTTCTTCCGTTTTTGCTCTCTATGTCGAACGTTCAAGTCAATCATGTCTGGATGGTTGTCCGGTAGCAGGTAACCAACGATCACTTGCTCAGCAATATGCATCGGAGAGAGATAGATGATCTTTAGCACAAGTTCTCTGCTTACATAGGCCATCATCATACGAGGACAAGTTAAGATGGCATAAGTAGGCATTCCTTGCTTACCACCGTATAGGAAATCTGCAGAAGTCAAAAAGTACTTACAGAGAAAACAAGGTGACTTGCGCCACGTCCAAGTCATATCCCCGCAGTAGTCTATACATGTCGTGGAATTCCACGATGAGAGAGGCATCGGTTGGCAAGTGGAAATACTTTGCTGAAATCTTAACCGTAAAAGCTGACATGCCAAGTTTCGTCGCTTCCATATACCATAGATGGAATCTCCGCACCTCCCACTTATCCTCTTGGACGAGTTGGGCTCTAGTCAGCATGAACTTGTCATTCAAGTGGCTAGGGCGGTCATCCGAAGGGGGCCACACATCTGTCTCATTGCCAGCCTATTTTGGCACGTTAGGGCACGTGCCTGGGCTCGTTTGCCTTGCAGCAGACGGTGTCTTTACACATGGTGCTTCATCTGTACCTCCCGGTACTTTGCTTGGCCGAGTAGGTGGAGTGCTTGAGTTTGGAGGAGAGCTCATACTCGGTTGGCCTATAGACGGTGCCTTGTCCCCTGGTGCCTCCTCTGAACCTCTAGGTCCTTCGATTGGGCCCGTAGGCGGGCTGCTTGGGTGTGAAGGATAGCTCGTCATCGGTTCACCTATAGGCGTTGCCTTGTCCCCCGGTGCTTCCTCCGAAGCTACTGCCGCATCAGTCGGTTCCGGAGACTGACTTTTTCGAGGAGGAGGCGGGCTCGTGCCTCAGGGTGAGTTCTTGGCCTTGTCGTTGTCTTCGTCATCATCATCCCCGCCATCGTCCGGGTCTAGGGGAGAAGATCCGACACATGAGGGCGGCTGTGATGCCGGAGTGGTCATCGTTGTCGATGGAACGATCTCAATGTCGCTCGTATTCGAAAGGATTTCTTCACTGGTCGCGTCTCTAAGAAACCTGATTCCATTAGCAGTGGGGTAATTCAACTCATATTCTTCATAATCAACCGTGAACTTACTTTTGGAGCTGCTAGACCGCCGCACTCTTGATGGGGTGGTGGTAGCTTGTAGTTTTATTGCCAGACAATGTCAGCCCTGCAAGGACAGAGCGCATCCGGCTTTTGAGTACGCTGGGATTGTTGACAGTACCCGCGAAGTGTCGGAGAATATTGAGAGCACTGTTGGTGAAAAGCGTCTAAACTACATCTTTGACCTGTCGAAGTGTTCGTGACCATCGTGTTCGATGGAGGCTTTTTCTCTTCGTCGTCCTCCTCCTCAGGTTTTGATCTATATCTTGCTCTGCATTGTGTCATTGTAGCTAGTGGTGTACTTATGTGCCTCTGTTATGCAGGTTTGTGGTGAAGACCGTGGTCACTATTTTGCCATCTTGCTGACCCCTGGTCTGTTGCCAGAGTTTTGTACGCCCTTGGCGGGTTCTGGTCGGCCGGCTAGGTCTGGTCTTTGTAAGGGGATTGATGATGAGGGGCTTGTCAGCGAAGAGCTTCCTGATGTTGGTTCAACTGTTGCCGATCTGGAGCCTTTGAGGTCGGAGCCCTGGGCTGCAGATCCCCCGGGACTTGATAGTGGACTTGCTTCTTCGGGGAGTCTCGAGATACCTACCGGTTTTGCCGTCGAAGTTGATGATGACGATGTGCCACTGGAGTTTGCGCATCGTTCGAAGAGGAGGAAGCGGGCTTCTATTATAATTGAAGATGATTTTGTGGGAATGTCTCCCCCGCCGGAGGGTATTGTCAATGATGAAGACTCTGATTCTGGTCGGAGCGTCTTGAGTGGTGTGGAGGTGAGTCGTCAGCTTGTTTTCATCATGAACGGGCCGCATGCTTATCCTTGTTTCATAGGCGTTGCTAAGAACTGGTCGGGAACGTAAGCTTCGCGTTGCATCTTTGGAGAGATCTTTGCGGGAATCTCGTGCGCGGATGCATGAATTGGAGAGGGCTCTGCTGGAAAAGGATCGTGACATTGATCGTCTTTCACAGGCGAAGAAAGGTTGGCTCGTAATGGTCTATGGAGTTCCTCTAGTTGTTGCTTTTGTACTTACACCTTTTGTTGTTTGTAGAACTGGCGGATCAAGTTGTTGCCTGGCGTCGTTGGTTTTGGGATGGGATTGAAGAGGTAGGCCCGGTGGTGGCCTGTGTGGACGATGTTTCCTTTGCTTCTGCTCCTACGTCGGATGATATTGTTGGTGAATTTGTGGCGAAGGTTCGAGGTTTCTGTGGTCGCTTCAAGAGGTTTGTGACTTTGGCGGCGGAGGAGATGCTTTCCCATGGGTTATCGATGTTGCAGTCGCATTACCCGCACGTCAATCTGTGAAGTTTGGATACTAGTTATGCGGCCGGTATTTCGGACTCTGATATTAGTCTTTTGGAGGGGGAAGCCGACGTGGTAGCTAAGGATTTGCTTCGCGATATGGAGTTTTTTGTTACTAGATAGCTGTTGTTGTATGTGATGGGGGTTTGGTATGGACATGTAAGTGAAATGTGTCAAAGCTTTTGTTTATCCAGGCGGTGAGCTTTTATTTCACTTGTATGTCCCTTCATGCCTACTGAGTCGTGAGCCGTAGCGAATCAAGCATTCTGCCTTGGGTCTCAAATGGTCCAGATCATAGGGCTATTGCCACTTCACGCGTAGGATACGTAATGACTCACAAGGAGACACACTGCTGGCAATCCGCGGCGCAGAGGGCGAACAACTCATGCACGCTTTGAATGATACCAGAGTCAGGGCCCTTTTCCGAGAGGCTCTATCGTGGCGTGACTAGGGCTTGTGGAGACCGTTCCTGCAGATGCTGGGCGCAAAGCCATGCTGCTTGTAGAGTCGTCGACGGTTCCATGGTCGTATACAGATTCTAGGCGCATAACCTCATGGCTTCCGACCCAAATGATACCGCCCGGTTTGTGGGGAAATATCAGTTGAGAGTTCTATCACCGTGGTCGTAACGAGTAGGGTAGCTACTTCTATTCGCTATGACCCATTGGCAGACCAGCTTCGGGGGCTTTCTGGTTATGGCCAGGCTGTTTGGAGAACGCCGAGATGCGTTTGGAGGGGTCGTCGAACACTGTGGGAGTGTTTTGGGGGAGTCGTCGATCGCCATATGCGTTTTGTAGTGGTCGTCGGGCGTTGTGGTCGCGAAATAGATGACAAAAAAGGGGGAACGTATATGGGCGAGATCATCGAACTTTATTGATATCGGTGGGAGAAATTATACAAGTATTCAAGTGTAGAAACGTCTGAGGTGTTCTATGCTCCATGAGTTAGGTACGTCGATGCCTTCCTGGTCGGCGAGTCAGTAAGAGCCTGGTCGGGTTACCACTTTGACAATGTAGGGGCCTTCCCAATGTGATGAGAGTTTGTGCATGCCTTCGGTCTTGAGTTTCCTCTTGAGTACGAGGTCTCCAATGGTGAATGATCTGTTATTGACATTGTGGTTGTAGTATCGTCGAACGCCTTCTAGATACATGGTCGTGCGTATGCACGAAGTTAGCCTCTGTTCTTCTAGATGGTCGATGTCATCGATGCGAGTCTGGTCGGATGTTTCTTTGTCGTAGTTTTCCACACGTGGAGAGCCAAAGGCGACCTTGGTTGGCATTACTGCTTCCGAGCCAAAAACCATGAAGTATGGGGAGACGCCGGTGTTACGACTGGGTTGCGTACGTAGTCCCCAAAGCACTACGGGCAGTTTGTGTAACCAGCGACCTGCGTTCTTCTCTTCCTCCTAGTATAGCCTTTTCTTGAGTGCGTCTAGTATCATTCTGTTTGGGCGTTCGGCCTGGCCGTTTGCTCTTGGGTGGGCGACGGAGACGTACTTGACCAGTATTTTATTGTCTTCGCAGAAGTCCCAGAAAAACGTTCTAGTGAAATTTGATCCCAGGTCGGTGATGATTGAATTTGGGACGTCGAATTGGTGTATGATCTCATCGATGAAGGTTACCGCGGTTCTGGTCGATGCCTTGGTGATTGGTTTGACTTCGATCCACTTGGAGAACTTGTCGACGGCCACATAGATCCATTTAAAGTTTGTCGGTGCTGGTCGGAAGGGACCGAGCATATCCAAACCCCAACAAGCGAAGGGCCAAGAAGCTGGTATTATTTGTAATTCCTGGGCGGGACGGTGAGTTTGTTTTGCGAAGAATTGGCACCCCTTGCAGGTTCGCACCATTTGCTCTGCGTCAGCGACCGCCGTCAGCCAGTAGAAGCCTGCTCGGAAAGCTTTTTCGTACCAGTGTCTTTGCGGCGGCATGATTCCCACAGGTGTTGGTGTGGATGTCTTGCAGGATCGTTGCGCCCTCCTCTTTGGAGACTCATTTTTGTAGCACTACCATCTTGGAGTTTTTCCTCATCAGTCTACCGTCCACTAGGACATAGTTGTGAGCTCGGTGGGTCAATCGTTCTGCTTCTGTCTTGTCTGATGGCACTGCGTTGTTGGAGAGGTACTAGACGAAGTCATCTCTCCAGTCGAATGATCGGCTGGTGTTTGCGACAGTGAGTACGCTGGCCTGCGGTGGTGGTACTTCCTCGGGTGGAGCTGCGCGCTCGTCGGCGATTGATGGTTCATGTAGGTCTTGGATAAAGACTCCCGCCGGGATGGGGGATCGTGCCGATCCTAACTTGGACATTTCATTTGCCGTCTGGTTTCGGTCTCGCAGAACATGGTGGTATTCGATCCTGAAGAACTTGCCTTCTAGCTTTCGAATTGCGGTGCAGTATGCGTCCATCTTCTCATTGGAGCACTTCCAGTCTTTGTTGAGTTGATTGATTACTAGGGCTGAATCGCCGTTGACGATGATGTGTTTTATGCCGAATTCGTTTGCGATTCTAAGCCCGTGAAGGGCTGCTTCATATTCAGCGACGTTGTTGGAAGCTGGAAACAGTAGTCGTAAGACATATCGTAGCTTATCGCCGGATGGTGATATGAAAAATAGGCCAGCGCCAGCCCCGTGGATGCATAGTGACCCGTCAAAGAATAGGGTCTAGTGTTCAGGGACGTCGGTGCTTATAGGGACCTGTATGTCGGTCCATTCGGCGATGAAATCAGCGAGTGCTTGTGATTTGATAGTATGCCTCCCCTGGAAGGCTATGTTGAAGGTTCCCAGTTCCATCGCCCATTTGATTATTCGCCCAGTGGCGTCCTTGTTACGCAGTATGTCGCCTAACCGGAACTCGGTGATGACTGTCACCATGGTTAATCGTTCGAAATAATGCCAGAGCTTGCGTGCGGTTATGAGGACTGCGTATAGTAGCTTCTGGACCTGGGGGTATCTCGTTTTTGATTCGTTCAGTACCTCACTTACAAAATATCACGGCCGTTGGACCGGGTATACATGTCCACTTTCATTGCGCTCGACCACCATGACGGTGCTAACGACTCGATTTGTGGAGACGATGTAAAGCAACATTGGCTCGTCTTTCTTTGGTGGCTCAGTTAGATACCGCTTAAGATCGTTGAATGCGCGGTTTGCTTCGTCGTTCCACTCAAACCTTTGTCCGCCCTTCAAGAGTCCAAAGAACGGATGTCCTTTCTCTCTCGAGCGAGAGATGAAGCGGTTGAGGGCAGCCATGCACCCTACGAGCTTTTGTACGTCCTTTGCGTTGGATGGAGGTTTCATTTGGAGAACTGCGGCGGTTTTTCCGGGTTGGCTCGAATGCCGGACTAACGGACGATGTTGCCCAGGAGGTTCCCTGAAGGTACCCCGAAAATGCACTTCTTTGGGTTTAGCTTCCATCTGAACTCGTTGAGGGCCTTGAAGGTTTCCTCTATGTCGGCGATCAACGTTTCAACGGAGTGTGTTTTTACGACTACGTCGTCTACGTAAGCCCCGACTTTTCTTGGAATGAGGTCTTTCAAGCACTCTTGTATGGCACGTTGGTACGTGGCGCCGACATTTTTTAGCCCGAAGGACATTGTCGTGTAACAGTAAGCGCCGAAAGGCGTTATAAACGATGTTTTGATCTGATCTTCGATCTTCAAGGCTATTTGGTGGTAACCGGAATAACAGTCGAGGAAGGAGAGGAGTTCGCATCCCATAGTAGAGTCGACGACTTCATCAATTCGCGGCAGAGGAAAGGGGTCGGGGGGGCAATGCTTGTTTAGACTCGTATAATCAACACACATTCTCCATTCATTATTCTTTTTTCGTACAAGGACTGGATTGGCCAGCCAGTCTGGATGATTTACTTCTCTAATAAATCCCGCGGCTAGGAGCCGGGTCATTTCGGCTTTTATGGCTCCCTTGCGATCCGGTGTGAACCTTCTAAGCTTTTGTCGAGTCGGTTTGGCTCCTTCAACCATGTTCAATGAGTGCTCGGCGAGGTCCTGGGGGACACCTGGCATATCGGCTGGTTTCCAGGCGAAGATGTTGATGTTGCGCTGCAGGAAGCTAACGAGCGCGCTTTCTTATTCGGAGGCGTGGCCGGCGCCGATCACAGTGGTCTTCTCTGGGTCGTCATCGACCAAGGCCACAGTCTTTGTTTTCCTGGACTTTTTCGAGGCGCGTGTAGTTGGAGGTTCTGGGATGTCGAAATCCCCTGCGTGAGGCTTGGCCGCATCGGACAGGCAGATCTGGGTGCCATGTACATGTTCGTGACTGGTCGCGTTTTCGATCGCCTCTTATTCACACTCGTAGGCAGTTTGTAGGTCAGAGCGGATGTTGATGACGCCTTGCGGTGTTGGTATCTTGAGCAGTAAATACGTATAATGTGGTATGTCCATGAGCTTTGAGAGTGCGGGCCATCCGAGGATGGCGTCATATGGAGTATTAATGTCGGCGACCACAAAGTCGACGGGCTCCTCACGGGTTAGTCTGTCAGAATCGAATCGCACCGGGAGAGTGATTTGTCCGAATGGTGACGACTTCTCACCAGGGATGATGCTATGAAGGGAGAAGTTCACAGGTCGGATATTGCTTTCACGATACTCAAGCTGCTGGAGGGTGTTTGGAAACATGACGTTGACGGAGCTGCCGCCATCGACAAGTATCTTCTTGAAGAGACCAGTTGAGATAGCCACACCGACGACCATGGGGAAGCGACCAGGGTAGTGGTGACGTACTTGGTGGTCGTCCCTCGAAAAGTCGATCCACTGCTTTGTCCAATCTGGGGAAGGGACATGAACACTGTTGCAGTTGTAAAAGGAGCGGACATGAACGTTGTTGCAGTTGTAAAAGGAGCGGCGACGCTTACCGTTATCACCCGGGTGCCCGCCAAATATGGGGAAGATGCGCGCGGCCTTCATGAAGCCGGTAGTCAGAGTCTCCGTTAGATCTCCATTTGCTGGAGTACTGTCAGATCGCTTTGAGTCGGCCTTGCTCTGGAAAGCCTCCTTAAGGGCGATGCACTCCCGCATGGTGTGTTTTCCCTATCCATGAAGAGGGCAGGGACCGTCGAGGATCTCTCTGTACCCGTTACCACGTCGGCGCTTTCGCCCGATGCCGTCGCCGACGAGGTCAGGCACCGAGTGCTGCAGTGGTGCTTCAAATTTGGTCTTTCATGAAGCCAATGCGTGTGAACGAAGTTGGCGACGGGCGATGCTGATGAGGCTGATGCATTCGGCGAGGTCTTCATCGACCTAGTCGACGGCGCTCGCACAGTCATCACGGGTAGTACGGTCAGGGGTTCTTTGAACCCCCTTAGCGATCGGGTCTTCGATTGGAGGAGTGTTCGACGCGAGAAGCTACGTTGATTCCAACGTTTTGGTGACGGAGACGGTACATGGATGGTCCAGATCATAGATCCAATCTGGAGGGTGCGCCGCCTGCAGGGATAACCATGAATCCGGGGAAGGTGACTGCTTGATGAGCAATGGAGTCGATGCACACACCCCCTACCTAGCGCGCCAACTGTTGACGAAATATGCATCGCAGTCTACCTAGGAGGTACCCCACGGTAGTAGATTGTTAGGTGGAGGTGTGGCGACGACAATCAAGCGTAACACAGAGAGCGTAGACACGACGATTTAGACAGGTTCGGGTCGGTAAACCGCCGTAACACCCTACGTCCTGTGTTCTGGTGGCTAGATTGATCTCGTAAATCAGGTTACAAGATCTGTAGATGATCTAAGAGAGGTTATCTGGAGTTTTTTGAGGGGGAGTCCCTGCTCGCCTTATATAGCCGGGGAGCAGGGTTACAATTTCCATATCCTAACAGATTACGATTGGTTCCCTATGGCAAGGGATCCGAGTCTATCTACTAGGATCTTCCTTAGCGAGCAACAGCCTCGATCCGGTCGAGCAGATCCTCCGGGGCGTCCAGGGGGTAGCCGTCGCTGACAAACGTCGGGGTCACCACGTCGTAAAGACAGGCGACCATGCCCATCGTACGATGGATCCCGATATGCAGCACCTCCCGGATCCGAGCTTGGCCACGCTCCCAGAGCAAGCCAACATGGTTCCGGGCCAACTCGGGTCCATCTGCCGCGACTGACACGCCGAACAGGTCGCACACCTCGTGAACAGCCTCGCGCAGCGCCTGCGACTCCTGCGCATAAGCACGTAGCTCTAGGGCAACAAGAGGAGAGTCACAACCCTTGAGCTCGGAAGCAAGAAACGTCAAGACAAACGAGCAAAGAAAGGCAACGTTCCCTCGTTCCCACGTTCCAGACCATTGACTGTCGCGCAGAGCTGTGAGGTGACCGTCGTCAACTCACCGACCTGGGTGGAGAGCTCCAGAATCCTCCGGTCGGCGTCCACGCTGCGCCCATGCGTTCGATTAGACAGGTCCTCGAGATGAGTCATGGCATCAACGACGGTTGATGTCACGCTGGCGCCATATGGTGTCGCGCTCCTCCTCTCCATGGAGTTGAGCGCCGAGACGGCCCGGCGTCGTGCCTCCACTTCAGGATCGCGCTCGGCCGTTAGGCGCTCCACTTCAGCCTGACGCGTCGTGCGCTCATCCGCACGAGCTGTGTTCCGCTCTTGCTCGGCCCTCTCGACGTCGATGGCGCTCCGCTGCGCCAACACCTGGGCATCTGCCGCCCTCGACTCCGAAGCGCCCAACCGCTCCTCCAACTCCACCACACAATGGCGAGCCGCGACAAGTTCCTCGGCCACGGCGGCCCCTCCAACGGACGTCCATGACCCTGGAGCCCACCGGTCGGCCTCGCGACGGATGAATTCCGACTTCTCAACACTCGTCGCCATCAAGATCTACACAGAGGGAGATGTCAAGAAGTCGACAGTAAGGAGCAAAACAAACACTTATGATCAAGCGACCTCTCACATTGCCATGATGTGAGAAGTCATCAGAGAGCGATGTGACCACCCTCTGGATCTGCCCCACACCTCGTGCGATAAGGTGGTCATGTTCCTGGCGGGAGTCTACCACGCGATTCCAGTGATGAAGCTCGCGCCGGTCGTCCAGCACGAACACAGGGGTCCCCAGGTTCTCCCGATCAACCCAGACAAGCCGATCACCATCCCCGAAGGAACGACGGTCGGGACGGAGACGGCGCAGGGCCTCGGGGGCGTCCTCTCTCCTAGCGCCGGCCGTCTCGCCCGGCGAGGTCACGCTGGACTGAGAGAGGACGGCCTTCGATGCGCGGGCAGCCGCCACCTCCTCCTCGGTGAAGGACCGGGGACCCACTGTGTCCCGGGCCAACATGTTGGGAGGAAGGGGGCTGCCTAGGGGCTCCTCCTTACTCGCCCCAGTCACCCTGGCCCCAAATGCGACGGCCACAACGTTCGCTACCGCGTCCACATGGCTAGCGCCGCCCTCGTCGACTACTCCCACCACGACCGCCGCCGCCGCGTCTTCTGGCACCTCGGCTCGCGGGGCCTCCTCGGCGTCCACAGCCATGGGGTCACGCAGGCCATCCTCCTCCACGGAGTCGTCAACGACTACTACCTCCGGGGGAGAGGGCGACGCTACAGCCTCACGACCGGCGTCCACGAGGGTCGGCGGCGTCACTCCAATGACAACAGTGTCGTTTGGGGTTAGCCTGGCCCCGCCACGGTGGCGCTCGTCGGATCAACGACCGGGGCGGTGCCGGTCTGTCCGTTCCCTGTGGACGGCACCCCCCGGCGCATCTTCTTCCACCCCGCGTGCGCAGAGCTACCGGTGGTCCAAAAACGCTCATTACGGGCATTCAAATCACAGGCAACCTTTTCCCTGCTAACAAGGTAGAGAAAGGCACCAAACATTACAAACTTACCGAGGGGAGAAGACGCGGACGTGTTTCCGCCTCGGCTCCACCTCTCCGCGACCAGCGACGCTCGAACCACCGCTCTGTTCGACCCCTTCAGATGGGGCAGAACGAGGAGTGATCGGGGCACTACCAGCGACGCCACTCCCGGAACCCCCTGGGAACAGGTGCGCGCCGAGCGTCCTGACTGGGGGCGTCTCTACCACCGGCGTGACCCCGGTAGGGTAGCGCAGCATTCCAGCCGCCAGCAACACCGGCACCACCTCAGACAAAGGACGCCTTTCCTCGTCGTTATCATCATCATCGTCATCGTCGCGGAAGCTCTCCCGACCCTCGTCGGACTCGGTAGGAGACTCCTCCTCCGATTCTCCGGCGCGGCATTGCCTAGCCCGCCGCTGATCCAGCTTCGTGCGTTTCAAAACCTTATCAGCTTTCTTCCTCCTTTCGACGGCCTCCTCCCGTTGTCGCGCGTTCCGCTCCCTGTTCGCCGTCCGCTGCGCTATTGGCATGGGGAGAGGAGCGGCCACATGGCGAGCCGTTGAACGGGGTCCCTACAAGGGAAGCACGAAGGATGCTTGGATTAGCGTCAACAAAAGAAGGCAACACGGGGAAAAATCAACGCCGCTTCATTGGAACTCACCAGTTGGACGGACGCAAGGTCCGGTCGCATTGGCGGGCAGCGGTTGGTGTCGTCGATGGTGAATGTATTCCCCAGCAACCTCCCCATAAGCGCGACGGTACGATTGAAGCTCAGCTCCGTGGCCGCCATGGCAGACCCCTCACGCGACGCCCCGGGCACCATCTCGTGTAGCCGGCGCTCTCGCTCCATGAGCGGGAGTACTAGCCCCTGATCCCCGTGAGATTTAGCCCCTGATACCAGAGCCGCGTCAAGCTCTGGAGGTAGGGCTCTATCCTCGTAAGCTCGCGGGGAGTCGGACCGTAATGCCAGCTGGGGAGCTCCTCGGCAAAACGACGGCCCGTGTAAACCGATAGCGGCGCCTTGGGATGGTTCCGAATGTAGAACCACTACGAGTGCCACCCCCGGTTGGACGAAGTCGCCCACGCCATGTAGGGCGTCAAGTTGGAGGGCGGAGTCTGAGCGCGCACCCCCCCCCCCCCCCCGCATGGCGCCACCGACCTCGTGCCACCAGAGTTGATGAGGAACACCATCGCCTTAAAGAAAAACTTCCACAGCACAAAATCCGGCTCCACCCCCAACATCCCCTCCAACATGGCTGCAAAGGCCGCAAGGTGGAGGACGGAGTTGGGGTTGAGGTTAATCCCGTAGTGATCTAGAATCCCGCGGAGGAAGCGAGTCGGCGGAGTCCCAAATCCGCGCTCATGGAACGGGAGGAAGGAGACCACGTACCCCTCGGGCGGTTCCGGGACGTCGGCGCCGATGGGGACGATCCACTCGACGACATCGTTGGCGGAGACCTCGGGGGGCAGCAGCCCCGCTTCCACCAATTCAAGCGCCCGCTCGCGCCCGAGCGCACATCGGGCCCAGCTCCTCATCGGATGTTCTCCGGCCATGAGGGATGCACCTGAGGAGAGGCTCGCTGCGTGGCGGAAGGCGTGGCTAAAGCAAAGATGCGGCGGCGCAAACCCTGGCTTCCAGGGAGTCAGCGCAAGCAAGATGAGGAGGCGAGGAAGGCGAACAGTGCAGACTCACGGGGGATGACGTGGCAGGCGGACATTTATAGGGGGGCGGAAGGCAGAGCGGCCCCTCCACGGCTCCCCACGCGCACGACCCCACAACCCGAGTAGCATTAAATGCGGCCACTCGGTTACGTCCACTCCACTGTACGCTAGAATATCAGGAGCCGCACGCGCTGCGGCAAGTAACTGACACCACTCGCCTCATCTTTTGCTCCAAATCCTGTATCTATTATCATTGCGGGATCCACCCTGGGCCCGCCACACTGCGCACGCAGAGCCTTTTTTCTCTTATGCGTCGATAGCCTAGGTACAACGCTCTCCGAGCGCAAGCGCACCTCGAGAAAACCTCCGGCTCGTCCGAGCCCGGCCAACAAACGTTAGGGTCGGAGGGACACGCACATGGTGTAACCAGCGGCGACAGCCTCCGGGCCCAGGTAAGCGAAAGGGATAGGGGCTATAGACGCCCCGACTGCCCATTACGGTCAAGAGATACGGAGGCCGACCTAGCGGGGTTCAAAACGGCCGACTCAGCACAACAGAGTGAGGGGCGAATAGGGAATGGACACACTAGCGGTGATCAGCCTGGCAACCGGATGCTAAGGTCATTCCCAGATTTCATATTTGAGTCCGCCCTTGCGGATAATTGGTTCATGGTATTCCTACCGAAGGAAGGTGACGAGCCCTCGGGACCCATCGAATGGACCCGGGTACTAGATGAAATCGATTTGGAGTGAGCCACGACATAGGCCACTAGTCGGAACCCTAGCGAACGGGAACCAGCACCCAACTCAGATTTTCCCGTTATTAACTCGACGAGCATCCATGATTCGTCTGCCTCAAGGATAGCATGGTTCGGCTCATATTCCCCCTTCTCGCGGAGAGATGCGCGGGGAATGTACAAAAAGACGGCACAGACCCGAGACGTTTTCTTTACATCGAGTAGATACTCGGGGGCTGCCGCCGCACCCCTCCTTCCGGTTCAAGCAACTGGATAACGGAGGGGAAAAAGGGGGCGCACCATGCCTCACTCCTCAGAGGTCCACACAGGTAAACACAAACACTTTCCATTTTTCAGTACATATATATTGATCCTTGCAGGGGCTACACGCTCTCTAAGAGCCGTGAGGGTCAAACCCGATTGTCAGACACCAAAAACACAAAAAAGTTTACAAGGTGGACTGAAGGGAAATCCCAGGCCAAATGGCCGAAAGCTAGGGGTTCCCTCGAGGCACCCACGCTAAATATCCCACCGCCGTCGAATGCATCTGCGTGTCTAGGCCAGGCAACCCATCCGCGAGGCTCGGGAAACACCTATCTGATACACAAGATCGCATCGGACGGCGGCGCCATGACCCGTGGGACACCCTAACCAGTCACGTTGCAGCTGTGGGAGAACAGCGGCCGCCTCGTCTTTAGGAAACCCAAGGCCGTGTCCCTCCTCCGGAGTTGGTTGGGCACTTTAGAGCTAAGTCTCCTCAGCTACTCTGTGATCAAGGATGCCGCCGGCAGACAGCTCCGAGCCCGCCAGACATTGGCCGCTCTGAGCCCACCAATCTCGCCGACGGCGACATCGCCATCAACCAACAACCAAGGATGAGCCAACTCCCGGGGTCGTGCAGGCGGACTGCTATGACTTCCCCAGTGGACGCATCCTTGACTACCCTCTAGAGAGGGATAGCACGCTACCACTCCCCGGGGGCAAGGGGCAGGGTCCTCCCGGCAAAAGGGATGGATCCTACGCACTCCGCCCCAAGGAATGATCGTGCAGGGGGTGGTGACAACCTTCCACTCCACCAGTGGCTAGGGTAAGAGGGAGCTATGGACACCTCGCAGAGCTTCCTCTCAATCCTACCACTGGGTGAAAGGGGACACATGCACCCCCAACACAGAACTTCCTTTGAATCCGGTGCTGCTCTCAAAGGGCCACCCGCCAGGGCGGCTCAAGGGTCGCTCCGACGAGACCTCGGAGGAAGAATCTAGGGTAATCCATGTCGTGAGGTTGTGTATACCCTCGCAGCCGGATGCCCCTATTTATAGCCCGCCAAGGCACTCACGCGGCAGCTGGCCCATGAAGCTACATCACTCGTCCCCTAATCAAACCGCACTGTACGTCAGTACCCACCACAAGAGGGAGCGGCGGGGCCATAAATGGCCAAGCAGACGGTAGGTACACGGAGCGCCGTTCAGAGTTTTGACCACGGAGCGAGGGGTGATCTGGCACCACCCCTCAAATGGGAAGAACACGGCACGTCCACTTTTGGGCTACAGGGGGGCACAGTCAGACCCCGACGCCGACAATGCAGCTTCGACCGGTAAATCATCCGTGTCGGTCGAGTGACAACATAGCGCAGTGTCGTTTCGTCATTTCAAGGCACGTCAGCCCAGGCCCAACAGTGCACTTCGGTACAGGGCTGGCGTGCAAGCGAAGCACTAGCTCCGGTGTACGGAACAGTCCACTTTCTTCCCCTTGCCTCATAAGGGGAATGAGGGGCCAACCACTTACAAGTCTACCGGATAAGCCCTTAGGAGGAAAAATCATCCTCCTAAGGCCTCGCGGGCTATACCCGGCAGGTGCACTCGCGCGCACCCACTGGAATCCATAAACTTAGCCAAAACACCATAAGCGCTCTCGGAAGCCTCCGGTGTAGTCCTTGACTACATCGCAGGCTCGGGGCTACTGTCGAATACCTGGAAATAGGATACCCAAAATACCGCACTCCGCAAAAACCAAAATCACCCTCGGGGGCTCTTCGCCCCGTCCGAGCCAGCGCGACGTCACTGCCCTAGGGGGCTCCTCGCCTCCAACCAGCCAAAACAACAACACTCCTTCGGAGAACATTCCGCCTCGCCCGAGCAAGGATACGTCATCTGTGTCATCATCTACGCTTGGGGGCTCCTCCGCCTCGCCTGAGCAAGGATACGTCATCTATGATGTCATCTACCCTTGGGGCTTCTCCACCTCGCCCGAGCCAGGGTGGTGTCACCCGCGATGCCGCCTGCCCTCGGAGGCTCTTCCGCCCCATCCGAACAAGGGAGGCGTCATCTGCCCTCGGAGGCTTCACCAACCCATCTCGCACTTTAGCCTATAGTCAAAAGGTCCACAGTACTGGCTCGTCCTTAAGGATGGGGGTTAAAGGCATGGATCGCCATGCCTACCCCTGTCAAGTCCCTGTGGGACAAGCTCCAGTACCAATCGGACCATCGATTGACGCTCTCCATCCCTCCGACGGACACCTGAACAGGGATTAGGGCATACACGACCCTGTACGACATAACGCGGGGGTGCCTAGCCCTTTGCTGCCAACCCTCGCCCATGCCCAAATATGGCAACAAGGGTCTTGCTGATCACAAGGCGCGTGGCTACAGTTGCATCCAGGACGAACAGGACCCGGGCAGCGTGCCTACAGGCGGCCGTCTTCCCCGAGAAGGAAAACAAACAGGAGCAAATGGTGTACCCAAGTCAACAGCCATGTCGAGCCCACAATCTCTCTCTCTCTCCCTCTATTGTACTCCTCCATCTCTCTCTCTGAAATCTTTTCGACTCATTCCAACACACACGCACTCGCATTCACGCGAGCTCTCATCAGAACCAAGAACCGCATACGCATGAGACCTGGGAACCAGCTTCCCTCTCTCACCATTGCTTGTAGCTCCCCTCTACGAGCTCTCCACGCTCGGTAATACGACTCTGCAACAAACTGGACATAGGGCGTTCGTGCTTGAACCAGTATAACCCCTGTGTTCTCCGATCGTAACCATCCGATCTCTGACACGCTTAGAAATTTACTCGTTGCCCGTCTAGACCCCACCATTTTAGACACCAACAGTTGGCGCGCCAGGTAGGGGGACTTTGCGTGTCATCCGTATTTTCGAGTATCGGATGGCATCTCACAACATCAATTTCGCTCCGGGCTCCATTGTTCGTTTTGTTAGCTTGGAGTCGGATACCTGGAAATAGGGTACCCAAAATACCGCACTCCGCAAAAACAAAAATCACCCTCAGGGGCTCTCCGCCCCGTCCGAGCCAGCGTGACGTCACTGCCCTGGGGGGCTCCTCGCCTCCAACAATTCAAAACAACAACACTCCTTCGGAGAACCTTCCACCTCGCCCGAGCAAGGATACGTCATCCGTGACATCATCTACCCCCGGGGGCTCCTCCGCCTCGCCCGAGCAAGGATACGTCATTCGTGACGTCATCTACCCTTGGGGGCTCCTCCGCCTCGCCCGAGCCAGGGTGGCATCACCCACGACGCCGCCTGCCCTTGGAGGCTCTTCCGCCCCGTCCGAGCTAGGGTGGCGTCATCTGTGATGTCCCCTGCCCTCGGAGGCATTGTCGCCATGAGGAGTCCGCGGTACCCTATCCCATATAGTCAAAAGGTCCACAGTACCCCTTGTCCTCAGGGATGGGGCTACAGAGCATGAACCGCCATGCCTGCCCCTGTATCTTTCCTGCGGTACAAGGTCCTATGCTGCCTAACCAATGACTTGCGTGCACCATACCTGCGTCATACCTCCGACGGACACTTGAACATGGATTAGGGCGTCATCACCCCTGTACGACAGAACGCGGGGGTGCCTGGTCCTGTGCGACCAACCCCCGCCCATGCCCAAGTAAGGGAACAGCAGTGTTCCCGGTCACAAGGCGCATGGCTACAGCTCCATCAAGGATGAACAGGACCCGGACACATGTCTACTGGCACAATTTTCCCCGGGAAGGAAGGCGGACGGAAGCCAAAGCACCACCAAGACGACAGCCCCAGTAGGGCCCACATTCTCTCTCTCTCTCCTCTCTACTGTACTCCACCATCTCTCCCTACGTATAAAGAGGGAGAATGGACCTCCAATCCCTCTCTCTGAACTCTTTTGACTCATTCACACACACTCATACTCACATTCATGCGAGCTCTCACCAAATCAAGAACCTCATACGCACGAGACCTGGGAACCTGCTTCCCACTCTCACCATTGCTTGTAGCTCCCCTCTACGAGCCCTCCGCACTCGGTAACACGACTCCGCAACGAACTAGATGTAGGGCGTTCGTGCCTGAACAAGTATAATCCCTATGTCCTCCGAGCGCAACCATGAAAACTCTGACACGCTTACAAATTTACTCGTTAGTCGTCTAGACCCCGCCATTCTAGACACCGACACCTAGACTTCTAGTGCGACGGGCAGGGGGCGACCTGGTCCTCCGTCGCCCCACGACATCCTCCGAGGTAGTTGTGGACGCCATCTTGGCTTCCATGGCCCACCTAGGCCTGTCTCCCTCTGATGGGCAAGTCGCTCATGGGACAGCCGTCCCATGGGCCGACTATCCTCAGTTCGAGCGACAGCTCGACACCTTGATGGGGCCCCAGCCGACTCAGGGGTCCCTGTACAACCTCTACTTTGCATTCGCCAACGTGATGGTGTAGGTCGCGGGAGGACAGCCACTCTGTCCCGGGCTCATCAGTGCGCCTGTCCTGAAGGTGCTACCGCACGGCATGCGAAATGCCGCCTCATCTTACTCGGAGGTAGAGGCCGTGGGTTTCTGTGCTGACCCCGCGGAGGGGACATGCACCGAGTTCGCATCCCACCACCTTCGGTCCGTCTCCGACCTCCTTACGAGCTCGGAGGCCACCTCTTACACCGACTCCAGCTGCGGGAGCGTCGATCCCTAGGAACCCCTGGACTTTGATAGCCTGGGGACAAGGAGGCCTTTTACAGTTTCCTGCACGGCAGTGATTACCTGCTCGAGTCCAACTCAAGCGACCGCAGCGTCGACCGCGAGTGCTTCATGTGCGACACACCACCGCCCCGAGCGGCGCTCGATCCCACCCTCATTGAGGATGGGGACGAAGATGGTGTCCACACGCCCATGCGCGAGACGGGTGTTCTGGCACCCATGCCACGGATGATCTCCGCGACATGGAGCAGCAACTCGTGGAGCGTCAGCGAAGGGTCACGTTTGAGCGCGAAAAGCTCGATCGCGAAGCCGCTAGGGACCTCGGAGAGCCCCGCGCTCGCAAGGAGGCCCGAACGGTGCACCAACGCATCATCAACGATGAACACGGCACGCCACAGTTTGCACTGGTGAGCTAGAACATCGCGGCAAATTTGTATCAAAGCAATGTTGACTGTAGGACGCTCAACCTGGTTAGAAATGGACGTTTTTATAAACATATTTTGATAAAAACTTACTTGCCTTTCTATTAAGGGGGGTAGTTTGTCAGACCCCAAAATTTCTATTTTGGGTTGTGAATAGAAAACACTACATAATATCAAAGAATTTATGAATTTGTTGACACAAAATGTGACGTGTTGCGTCTCACACACAGCAAGCCGGAAAGCGTGACTTCAATCGTGTGCCCGGGTGTTTTGAGAACCGAAACCGTGCCAGTTAGTTTGACCTGAAACTAACAAGGGATGAAAGTCATTAGATATAAACTGGAACATGCCGGATGAGACCAGACAGTTCCATATGTACGACCCTGAAGCCACTTACGATGACATACAGATATGAAAGCTATCTGCCAACAGGTTTTAATGGAATATTCGGCTAAAATAGGCATAAAGCACGTAAACCACCAATTGCCGAACGCGTGTGCATGGGAAAAGAACGTCTAAACGAATCATAATTGAGTATAGATTAAAGCATAACCAAGCTCGGCAGTCAACCGAATTGGGGTCCATGATGAAGGAAACACGTAAGCAAACATGATTAAACTAATCTAAAGCCTGCATCAGCCGCACGATACCTAGCGTCATCAAAGCTTAAACATGGATAGCATGCATGAACCCGCAACACGTAACAATCTAGATTCAAACTAATTCGGCTACTATAAATATAAGATCTATGTGTAGGAACAACATGAAAGCAACAACTCGTTGTAACATAGCTAGATCTATAAAAATTAACAAGAGTCGAACCGTATTAATCTAGATTGGGCAAAAGAGTGTTACAAATATGTAAGAGATCTAAAACATGCAACACGTGATAAATTAATGAATCCATTAGATCTTGCCAAATCTAATAAAGCCGATAACTATCTTACTTACGCTAAGCATATCAAGCAAACACCTGCCGCACGGTATCTACTTGTAAATGAAACATAAGTGAAGACTTCTCGATTATCAATCAAGGGTCCGCCACACGACCATTGAGAACAAACAAGACTACTTGCATCAACATATAAATCCACCGCATGATACTAGACACGATAACAAGGTTGTCAAGACTTACGGAGGTCAACGGAACGATGATTCCTCTCGAAGAACTCGACGACACGACAAAAGGACTCAAAGTTGACACGGGGCCGGTTGTATTGATTTGGTTGTGAACGTTTTTACAATGGCCAAGGGTTTATATTTATACCCAGGTCATGACATGAGTCCTACAAGGACACGATTACAAAATATCAAAGGAAACATGACACCATTAACTCTAGTTTCCTTCGGAGTCTCTTATTTCCTTAATTATCGCAACCTTTGTTGCCTGATCGGTTGTCACTTTGCCGATTCCGCCGCCTCTTCGACGAAAAACCGCCTTTCTTCTAAATAGCCGACCGCACGACCATTTACCGAATCGGAACAAATTAACCGACCGCACGAACACTTGCCGAATGCTCCGAGTGCTCCCTCGACAATTTTACTGTGTGCTGGCCCATCTGTCATCTTCTCAAACATGCCAAAATCTGGTGTTAACACATGCCCCCTCAATTTTGGGATGAAAGCAGTTTTGTTCTGAAATTGACCACAGGCTTCCTCTTTCTTCTAGGTCAACATTGTTCACCTTTGTAGCGTCGCTCAAGAAATCCAAGACCCAGAACACCTTTCGAATCTACCTCGATCCTCCAATGGCGACTTAGGATGAAATTCCAGAGGTAAAACCCCTTTACTTCCATACATTCGATAATTCCTAGCTGACTTTCTTGCTTCCTTTCCGATTCACCTGTTTTTCTTTCCGATCCCATTACTTTCTGAAGGAATACAAGAATGAAATTTTAATCCCTTATGCGGCAAATCCTGATTCCTACTTCCTTGGTCCAATGGGTAACCCCAACCCAACCAATATCATCGAAAGAGAAACTCTGAGAATCCCTTTCAAGTCTGGAGTTAACCCGCCAAACCAATGGCCAAGCACTTTCAAGACTTGGCTGTTTCCTCCAATCGCCGAATGGCGAAACTGGTACCGGAGGATGCTAGAAAAGGGTAGCAGTAACTGGGACAGCCAAGACATCAACCATTGCATAGAATTATCCTTATCAGAAACGCTTAGAAACGAAGCCCTCCTGATAGCAGCTTCTCACTTTTGGTCTGATGCTGTCAATGCTTTTGTTTTCGGCCACGACATGATGACCCTCACTTTGGCTGATGTATTCATGATGACTGGCCTAAACGTGTCAAAACCAGTATATCACTACAAGTACAAGGGCAAAAGCAACCAGAAAGATGTCAAATCTGGAGGTGGATGGGTTGGATATATCCACACTTACATGGAAGCATCTGACCCTATTTCTGACAAGGAAGGCAGGACTTTTATGAACATGTCATTGTGCAGGTTCATCTTTTGTGGAAAATCTAATGAACCAACCCTAAATCACATGTTAATGGCTGAGGATTTAGCTGAAGGTATACTAGTCCCTCTGGGTAAATACCTTTTAGGAGCTATTTACCATATGATGCATCAGATCACTGTTCAGATGTGATCCCTGGTGGTGGCCCCTGGTGGTTTATTCAAATGTGGTTGCAACTTCATATGCATCAGATAATATCCGTCCCTCTCCACAATTTGAGATTCCCTTCAGTCAACTATGCTGAAGGCAGCACAGCAAAAACTAAGAGTTGTCAAACCTATGGAGAAGCAGCATCATCCATCAACACCAACATGGATATTGATCACCTCTTCAAGCTGTTCTTCAAAGGCTTCAACAATGTGCTCTGGCTCCCCTATAGAGAAAATGATAACTTGACCTTCCCTTAAAAATTCAGCTATGAGTCTGGCTGTTCTGATAAGCTGGGCCTAAACCTGAATTGGGCTTCAATGCTCCTACTCTGGCAATTTTCATGAAGACTCCTACAGTTAAAGCCACTGTACCTCTAGGAGAAAAAGGTAAAAGGAAGATACTTGAGGATATTCATGTGACTAGAAAGGTAAGGTCCAAGAAAGTCAAGAGATCTCCTAAGGTATGAATCTTTATTCAGTAATAAATTTCACTTTGGAATAAAACTGCATGTTCTTATACCAATCGTCTTCACTGCAGCCGCACGTCGATATCCCCAGATCAAGCAACGTTTCATCAACAGTGGACATTCCTCTCCAAACCTCTACTGAAGAAGCAAAAATCCAACCATCGGCAGAAGTTCATGAAACTGAAGACACTGAAATTGATGAAGCCAAAGGCACCGATGCTCAGGAAACTGCCGAGCGCATTGGTAATATTATTCGGCTAATCACTTCCCTCCTTTACATGTCATCCAATTTCTGCTCATGCATTTGTATTGTTGGAGATAGATAAAATTTTAGACAATCTAGCATGAGAAGCTTCCTCTGGTCCAGCTCTAGCTTCACCGTCTCTGCATATTTTATCGAGCCCTCAACCAGATCAGAACACTGCCCATTTGGATGAACAATCAGCATAACAGGTAAAAATCTGCCTCAAACCATTCTCTCAGTATACTCATCTAGTCGGTTAATGCTCCCCTTTTCTCCAGACCAATGCCAAACCAACTTCCAGCTATTCCTTTGCTGTTGAAGATTACATCAATGAGAAAGGTGAAGAAGCTTCATCCGAGCAAACTCTGTCAGCAGAGAATCAAGCTCGGCTGAAGGATATAGCCAATCTGCTGAGTAAAGACATCCACATTCTGATCCAAGACTCAGATCAAATCAAAGATACCCTCAAGCTTATCAACCAAGATCTCCCATCTGCTCTCAAAGTTCTTCTAGAATCTGCAACTCATCTTGATGATCATTTTGCTGTGGTGAAAAGAGCCAAAAAAACATAGCTTCCAGAACTGCCCTACAAGATAACAGATCTCTGAAGAAGCAAGAAACTAAAGTCCTGCATTCCCAAATCCAAACTGCTAAGAATTTACTGGCAACTCTGGAGCCGGAGCTGAAGACCATGGAGGATGAGAAAATTAGGCTAGAGGCTCGACTAACCGAACTGAATGCCAAAATCCAATCTCAGAAAGCCAAGATGATAGATTTGCCAAACTCCATGGAGGCCGCTTCATCAAAGCTATCTGCTGTCCTCAAAGAAGACCAACAGCTCAAGGCAAAGCTCTCTAATATCCAGAGTTCTGAAGATACAGACCAGAAGGTTCTGGACCAGGTCAACCGAATCAAGAACGAAGCCTTAGATGCCATTAGTCAGCTTCTGAACACATAGGAATTTGGCTTGTAACAGGCCAAGCATTGTACATTTTGTTTTCAATCGGGTGTTCATACTCTTTATCTCCATACGTTTCTGTCTATATGATAACATAACCAGCTCTCATTATCTTCCCGATTAGAGCATAGCCGATTTCTTGCAGCTTTTCTGGTTAGAGATATACCCGACCGCTCCTGTCTTTCGAATATCCAAGCGACTCTTGACTTACCCGAGCCTGGCCCAGTCTAACAATGGCCCATTCGAGTGGAAACACCCCTGTTGACACAAAAAGCGTCAGATCTGTGAACACCTCAAGCTATTACCCAAAGCTCGATGTCGAGGGCATGCCAGTCGATTTGACCAATCAATCGACAAGGATGATAACTAGAACAAACTGAATGAGACGACAGCGATGCGCCCGGATGTCAAGGCTCAGATTGATCAAGGGTAACTAGAGCAGAGCTAGACGAGGCAAACAGCGATGCACCCGGATTGCCAAAGCCTAGAGGTACTCCCACGTGGAACTAGCAAGAGTTTGACGGAGATCAAGGTGATGCAGCCCGTCAAAAGCTTGAAAGAACTCGTTGAAAACTATAACTAATGTAGTAGAAGGTAAATTGCGATAAAAGTAAGATAAAAGTAGAATTGGTTTGTTTTGAATTGGATTCATTTTTCTATTCCATAACCCTTGGGCACATATTTATACTCCCGCATGGAGAGTTGTACAAAGACACGACACATATCCTTCCTAAAACAAACTCCTACTTTAAAGGAAACTGACTCGCGCAGGAGCCGGATAACAATATTTATTTCCTAAACAAATACACCTATTTTAAAGGAAAATAAACGACTCATGCAAGAGTCGGACTCAAACTACTATAATAATACTGGTACAAAACACCAGTTTCCTTATACTCTCCTCGATGGAAGCTTTCCATTGGCAGACCCCTGCAACTTCCTTCTTTGGCCACCTGTAGTCTTCTGCCGCCACCAAGTGCTAAGTCACGCCCATCGGCATCAGCAATACTTTCCCGATCGGCAATCGGCAGTATCTCTTTGTCGGCAATCGGCAAAGACCCTTCATCGGCAATTGGCAATAGCAGCTCATCAGCAATCGGCAATGACTCTTCATTGGCCACCGGCAATGACTCTTCATCGGCAATGACTTTTTACTAGCAATCAGCTTCAGCAAGACTTCACCTTCATCGGCCAAGATCATCTAGCCTACACACTTGGTCTTCTGCAGCACTCTCCCATCGGCCATATTGGCTCATACTTTACCGATGCCGATGGAGAACGGCCATTGATCAGTCAAGCCTCAGCCAATTTGACACGTGTCGAAAAACGGTGTCAACACATGCCCCCCAGTTTCGGAGCGTATAACTTTACGTGCCGAAATTCTCTCCACTGTAGCCATTGCTGTAGCTGTTGCTGTAGCCGTTACCCCCGAGATAGGTGTACGGTTTCCTCGATCCCCGCGTGTGGAACTGTAATTTAATAATAAAATCCCTCAATTGTAGCACAAACAGTTACAGACCACCTCGATCACCGCGCGTATCTACCGCGGGCCTCTCCACATTCCCGCACAACGTGAAACCGATTCCAAAAATACCCTTGAGCAGGCTTATAAAAGTTACCGGATTCACACTGCCTTTTACCCCAAGCTCATTTCTACTTTCACCTTCCTACCCTCGTCTTCAACCTCCAGCCGTCTCTGAAGAACACGAGCTCGAGCACCCTTTCTACAATTCTGAAGACGAACCGCAAGCACTCCCTCGACTCCAATGGCGATCCAGGTCGACATCCCAAAGGTAAGACTTATTCTCTTCCCAATCCAGCCTCCTGCTGATTTTCTCGCACGAATCTAGATCTATCTCCGTTCCTTTTCTGATCATTCCTTGTCTTTTCCTTCGAATTTAGGAACTGTACGACAAGGTAGTGATTCCGCTTGCCGGTTCTACCTTCAGTTGCTTAGGCCCCATGGGACTCCAGATCCCAGTTATATAATCAACGCGGAAACCAACCGGATCACATTCAGATCTGAATGTTTTGGTTTAGGATTATGGAAGGATACATTCTGATCATGGCCCAAGCCCACCAAAGGGTGGAAGAACTAGTATCTTAGGGTCGCCAGGGCGCAGCAAGTTTACTGGCAAGAGCGCAGCTTGGACCAATGTATCAGGCTCTCTATTGCCGACATTGAAAAGAACGAGAATATGTTAATAGCCGCCTCCTACTTCTGGTCGGACACCTTGAACGCTTTCTTATTCCGACATGGACCAGCCACCCCCACTCTTGCCGATGTCCACATGCTGACTGGCCTAGACGTCTCTTTTACCGATAACTTCTCCTTATTTAATAGGAAAGCTGAACACAGAGTAAACACTCGGAACATCGGCGGTTGGACGGGTTACATTCAGGAATATCAGAAAACAGGATCGGTAAACCAGAGGGAGCATGCCACCTTCCTGAACATGTGGCTGGACAAATTCATCTTCTGCGGTAGGGCAGTCGGACCCACTACCATGTACCTCCCAGCAGCTGAGCTGCTTGCCGATGGGACAAGGCTTCCCCTGGGTAGATATCTTCTAAGATCGGTATATCGTCTTCTCCATCAAGTATCCTAGAAGTTACTGCTAGGTGAACACATCGGCAACCTTGGAGGTCCCTGGTGGTTTATCAACATGTGGCTGAACGCACATATGCAGAAAGCGCTCCAGCTTGACTTGTTCGCTCAACGTTTCCCAAGAGACATACCAGAGGACCACCAGTGTGGGGAGGATGAATCGGCAACTCACCCTCCACTCAACTTTGGAGAGGCCACTATAGTGCTGCCAGGGACCGATGCCGATGCAGAGCAATTCGGTCTATTTTTTCAGAAGTTTTACAATGGAATTCCTGCCACAGAACGGCTCTGGTGGCCATATGCCGATGTAGACAACCAGTTCCCATTGCTATTTAATCTTACCGATGGGAACATGCCTGAGAACCAGATAATCGTGAAGGCCAGCATCATTCCCCGAGCTATCCCAGTGAACATCTTCGGATCGGGAAAGAACGCCCCTCCATCATTTGAGTTCTACTACCCATCGGTAGCGGCAAGACAGCTGGCGTTTGGTCAACTGCCGATCAAGCTTTGCTATTCGAAGGTAGTGAAGCCCAGGCAGACATTTTCCAGCGCTCTAGACTGGAACAAGGTTGTCAACCTTCCTCCTCGCGCCGATGCATCAGATCTTGACTTGTCCTCCTGGTCGCCAACCTCCTTTATTACGAATGAGTACAAGTCGTGGTGGCAAGAATGGAGGTGCCAACTGTTCGCCAAGTCATCCCACTACTATCGGCACATGATTGATGCCGATCACATCGTCCCCGACGACGCAGTGAGTCTTATTCCGATACATTCCTTATTACTTTACCTTTGTCATCGGTGTTTAACTCTTTCACACTTAACAGGTTGACGATCCGATTCCTCCGACAAGTAGGAGCGGCAAACCCTTCAAACTCCGAATGATGAGTCCCATATCACTCATCGGTAACAAAGCCTCCTCGTTAGCTGCCTTCACTCCCCAACAGGTACCTCCATCGACACCTGTAACTGCCAAGGCTACATCGGCCGCTGCTGCTGCCCTGACGCGGGTGTTTGCAGTAAATTCATCTTCACTCGCCGATTACATAAAGTCTCATCGGCAATATTTTATTTTTATATAACTTGTACCGAATATTTTCAGGCTATGAGGTCATCGGCAACTGCTCCAAACAAACAAGCACCTCCAAGTTCGGCTGCCGATGCCCCCCAGTCCTCGTTGAAACGGGCTGGATCTTCCGCCGCCGCGCCGAAGAAGAGGAGACGCTTGAAGCTGGCTAGCCCATCTTCATCATCGGCACAAGTTGCACCACCAACTATTGGCGCGTCGTCGGCAGAAACTCCATCGGACCCTATCCTAGATCAACCGATGGACGACGTCCTCATTCAGGAGACAGTTCCATCTGCTGTAGCGGCAGAAGCGGAATCAGCATCGGCACCGTCAGCCGAAGCTCCCAACGAAGAAACCCCCATAATGGCGGCAGAGGTGGCATCGGCATCGGTACCATCAGCCGATGTCCCTGATGAGGCGGCTGTACCTACAGCAGCCGAAGCAACAGTATCGGCGCCGTCAACCGAAGTTGCTGATAAGACAACTCCCGTTGTAGCAGCAAAGGCAATATCGGCATCGGTATCAACCGAAGACCCCGATGAAAGAGCGGCATCACCGCCACCACCAAGTATCACGCCAGCGACAATACTGCCATCACCGACGGCGTCGACCGCTCCACTGCCAGAAGCCCAGTCATCGGCAACCGCCGCCGATGTCCAAGACGAAGTTGGGCCATCTAATATACCAAGTCCTGGGCAAGAAATCCGCTTCAAGATGGTAAGTTAATCACTTGAAAATTCTAGTATAATCTTTCGATCGGCATATTTTAACCCCTTTGTTTTCAGGCCCAAGATTCTCCGGATAGTCTTTTCTCCTTCAGCCTCAACCCGCAAGATGAAGATAGATGCCAAGGCCCCCTTCAAGCAGATAACCTGTTTTCCTTCTCAATCGACATACCCGATGACGACGGGGAGGAAGAGAGTTCTATTCCAGCTCTGTCAGCAGAGATCAAGACCAAGCTCGAGGCACTGCTCTCCTTGCTGTTACAAGACACAACCCAGCTCGTTCAGGACTCATCGGCAGCAAGGATTGCTTTCAAAGACATCCAAAGTCATCTCCCTGCCGATATAGCAAAGACCCTTCTTCAGGCAACCTTCCTCGACGTCAAGCAAATTCAATACCAGCGGCTTTCCCGCCGCATTGCCGATAGAGCTGCTCAATCTAAGAGCGAGAAAGAGAAGCTTAAGTTCAAACATATTGCCGATGAGAAGCATAAAGGCATCGGTCAAGCAGAAGTCTCCATCGGCAACCTTGATCAAGAGATTTCCCGACTGTCGGCAAAGAAGGAGGCGCTGCTTGCGGAGTTACAGAAGGTTGAAGGGGATCTGACCGCAGCCAACCAACAGAGAACCCAACTATGGAAGAGGAAAATCCAGCCGATCGAGGGCTCTGCCGATGCCGACGCCAAGGAGATGGACGATATAGAGCAAATTCGCCTGCGTGCGATATCAGTTATCTACTCTTTGCTATAATGTCTGTTGTATCAGCAAGAATTGTAACCTGATACTTGATTTTGACTTGTAATATAATGCCAGCCTGTTTTTACCGATATTTTATAATTTTCTTTCATCGGCACCCAAACGAGCACGTCATGTGTCAACTCCTTCGGGAGTTCCTGGAATGTATGCTTTGCTGGAGGCAGATTGTCTTATCCGATAGGGACTTGATTAGGAAACCACTCCAGGCCTAGAATTCAATCCTGATCGGTAAAATCAATCTCCACGCTAGAGTGCCATCGGCGAACTTGTTCACCCGGTCATTGGCAATCATCACCGATACCATAACTCATCGAATCGGTTAAAATCTTGGGTAATCCAACTCATTAACAGACCCTGGTATTTAGCCTGATTGTAACAATAATCGGCAACGAGGCTTCATGCTCCCATCGGATCAGAATTAGGACAATGCCGATAGGCCCATCAAAAAGTACATAACTCCAGGACGCATGAGACATACACTTAGTTATCATGCGCAAGCGCAGCAGAATCATTCTTACAACCATCTCCTGGCAATTAACGAATCTATCGGCAGCGCGGCGTTCCATACACAAACCATCGGTAGGTGCCCAAAGTATAATAATTGGGATCACCGGTTTGCCGAGTACCGTCCCCAAACTAACAGGTCCAAGATTGACCTCAATCAGACCATCGGCGAATCATCGGCGTCTGCCGATGGACCTCTATCCTTGTGCTTTGGCCTCCACCGCCTCTCTCCCAAGGGTTCTGCATTATCATGCAGGTCGTCGCGGCGCTGGCGCTGAATCCTCCTCTTCTGGGTTTTAGTCAAACCCTTAGGGCACCGAGGAGGAAGCTTGGTCTTCCAGACAGGTTGGTGCTGCTTCTCACCGCTTACATCGGCACTTCTTCCGATGTTGGGATCTCTAGAGAATCTCCCTTCGTCGGGCACTCTAGCACTGGTCATCTCCTCCAACTCCCCCTGATCAATACGCCTGCCAAGCCGATCATGGGCACTGAGCTTGCCCCCCAGTCGGTCATGTGCCGATCTGTTCTCTCTGAGCGGCCTGGCGTATCTGGGTGCCTGATCATCAAAACAAGGTCTCTTACCTGACCAATCGGCTGTGTAGTACCCATCGCATTCTGGACAGTTATCGGCGGTGGGCAGCTTGATGCCTTCCTCCCAGCAATGAACGAAGAAGGGACACCTCCAGTGGTCCTTATGTCGAAGCCATTCCCGATGCTCTTCTTCTTCTTGCCGATACCGTTCTTCACGTGACTGCCGATGATATCGCCTTAGCTGTTTGTGAGTGATAACCACCCCAGGAGCCCTGTTAGCGCTGTCACCCTCATCGGCAATCTCCTTGCCCCTTCCGTCACTAGCAAACCTCCTTGCATCGTGCCCGGACACTTGGCAGTTAGGGTCTACCGATGAATCCCTTCTGGCAGCTTCCGATGTCAGCACTTTGGTTTTTTTGCTGATTTCCACCATATTGTTGGGGAACGGGTGCTGATCTATCTTCATCGGTTTCTGGACCTTAGAATCTTCAAATTGGATCCGTCCGGAGTTAATTTCTGACTGCAGCTGCTGCCTAAACACTTTGCAGTCGTCGGTACTGTGAGAGGTCGTATTGTGCCACTTGCAGTACCTGGCATCCTTGAGCTCCTCGGCTGATGGAATTGCCTGATTAGGGGTTAGCTTAATTCGCCCTTCCTAAAGCAATAAGTCAAATATCCCATCGGCCTTCGTGACATCGAAGGTGAACTTCCCAGTCCTATTCTGGCTGAGCGCACGAGGTATCGGCTCCCCATCGTTTACCCATTCAACAGTGCCTACATTCATCTCGTCATCTGATTCAGAGCCCCCTTGTCCAATGAAGAGCACCTTCGCACCCCAAATCTCCTTGGGCTCAAATGATTCAACATCGTGGTCGGCTTCGATGATATCAAAGGCGAATTTCTCCAATTTGGCAGTGTCAAGGCTTGGCTCTTCGTCCAGCTCTGAGCGCTCTATCTTCTCTAGTGGGGCAGACGGATGTGCTCCTTCATGTCTTCGTGGTGAGCAAGTCGGAGCAATTGACACATCAGCAGCATCAATCTGTTGAACATCATGCATCGGCTGCCTAACCGATGAGCAATCCTGGACGCCTACTGTCTGAGTAGATTGGTGCATCTCTCCAGGTCTTTGCATTAAGCAGGCCGGAACGATCGGCTCATCGATGGTACCAACCTGTTGAATATCGTGCATCGGTTGATTGACCGATGGGCCACTCTGGATACCCACTAGTTGATGTACCTCATATCCCTATGGCGAGCGACTTGGGGCAACCGATACATCAGTAACACCAATCTACTGGATATTGTGTATCGGCTGATCAACCGATGAGCAACTCTGGATGCCCGCCGGCTGAGTATGCTGACCTATCTCTCCAGGTCCTGACGTCAAAGCACTTGGGATGATTGGCGCATGCACAGCATTAGTCATGATAACACCATGCATCGGTTGTAGTGCCGATGAGTGATTTTGCACCGTTGCTAGCTTGTGCCGCGGCGTTATATTTATTGCATTCACTGGTCGCTGTACCGATGTCTCATTGTGCACTCTTTCCTGCGAGCATTGCAGTGTAGTACTTATCGGTTGATGTACCGATACTTCATTCGGAAGACTCGCTGGACGATGCTGTGGAACCCCTGTCATTTGGTGTTCAGGCTGCACATATTGCTGCTGAATCGATGATTGACTGATCCAACCTGCGTTAAGTGTCATCGGTACGTGATTTACCGATGGAGGATAACCAGCTGACTCTTGCAACCCTCGTACCTTCGGATGATAGTGTTGATCTGCAAGTACCATAGGCTGAGCAACTATTGCCCATGCAGGTTGATTGGCATTTAACTCACTTTGCATCAGCCAGGAATTCACCATCGGTTGATCGCCCGCTAAGATCCATCGCTCTTGTACCCTTGAATGATCGCTTTGACCTGCGGGTACCACAACTTGAGCGGTCATTGCCGCCACAGACTGATTGTCAATCGGCACACCTTATTGCATCGGCCAAGCAGTTGTTGGTGACTGATAGCCAGCTGAGGCTTGCAACTCTTGTATCCTGGGATGATAGCTTTGATTTGTAGCCACCGTGGGTTGAACAGCCACGGCCGATGCAGGCTGACTAACGTTCGACATGGTTGATCGCATCGGCCAAGAATTTACCGATGTAGGCTGATTAACTATCGGCGTGTCTTGTTGCATCAGCCAAGCATTTGCCGATAACCGATAACCGGCGGGTGTCTGTTCTTGTTGTACCCTTGATTGACCTGTTGACACAAAAAGCGTCAGATCTGTGAACACCTCGGGCTATTACCCAAAGCTCGATGTTGAGGGCGTGCCAGTCGATTTGACCAATCAATCGACAAGGATGATAACTATGACAAACTGAACGAGACGACAGCGATGCGCCTGGACGTCAAGGCTCAGATTGATCACGGATAACTAGAGCAGAGCTAGACGAGGCAAACAGCGATGCGCCCGGATTGCCAAAGCCTAGAGGTACTCCTACGCGGAACTAGCAAGGATTTTGATGGAGATCAGGGTGATGCTGCCCGTCGAAAGCTTGAAGAACTCGTTAAACTATAACTAATGCATAATAAGGGTAAATTGCGGTAAAAGTAAGATAAAAAGTAGAATTGATTTGTTTTTAATTGGATTGATATATATTCCATAGCCCTCGGGCTCATATTTATACTCCCACATGGAGAGTTGTACAAAGACACGACACATATCTTTCCTAAAAACAAACTCCTACTTTAAAGGAAATTGACTCGCGCAGGAACCGGATAACAATATTTATTCCCTAAACAAACACACCTATTTTAAAGGAAAATAAGAGACCCATGCAAGAGTCGGACGCAAACCACTATATTAATATTGGCACAGAACACCAGTTTCCTTATACTCTTTGATGGAAACTTTCCATCGGCAGATCCCTGCAACTTCCTTCTTTGGTCACCGGTAGTCTTCCGCTGTCACCAAGTGCTAAATCACGCCCATCGGCATCGATAATACTTTTCCGATCGGCAATCGGCAGCATCTTCTTCATCGGCTATCGGCAACCATCTTCCATCGGCCATCAGCAACAAGCCTTTATCGGCAATCGGCAAGACCCCTTCATCGGCAATCGGCAAAGACTCCTCATCGGCAATTAGTTCCAGCAAGACTTCACCGATTCGGTCGACAAGGCTCATCAGCTTCCATCGGCAAAACTCATAGCACCCTCCTATCGGCATTATCAACTCCTGATACCGATGGAGAACGGCCGCTGACCAGTCAAGCCTCATCCCATTTGACACGTGTCAAAAAACGGTGTCAACATGACCGCTTGGACTCACGGGTACCGCAGCTTGAGTAGCTATTGCCGATACAGGTTGATTGACAATCGGCGTACCTTGTTGCATCGGCCAAAAAGTTGCCGATGGCCAATAGCCGGTCGACGCCTGTTGCCCTTGTGGCGCCGGATAGTTAATAACATAGCTACTTTGATTAGCAAGTGTCCCAGTTTGAAGAACCATTGCCGCCATGGATTGACTTGCAACTGCTGGGCTTTGTTGTGTCGGTAAGTGACTTGCCGATGGTTGGGCATACGGCACTCTGGGTATTGCCGTTTGCAGATTCCCTGTCGGCAACTGCACCATTGGAGGAGACGTAGTATACTGCACACTGGAACCATCGGCTGTACGGATGTTGCCGATGCCATAGGAACCTCCCACCCTGCGTGGTTAACTCGGACCAATCCAGAATCAGCAGATAGATTTGGATATATACCGTATCCCCAGCAGCTGGCTGACGCTGGCTGATTCTAGATCGCAGCCACCAAATTTGCGTTCATCTGAGTAAGGTTCGTTGGGCTCAATCTTGGTGGCGCGATCTCATCGGCAGATCGGCTCGCAACTGGTGTGGACACCCTTGGAACCGCCGATGGAGTCGCAACAGATGCCGATCCGAGTTGACGATGCTCTGGACCAACATAATATGGTGCCTGACCCTTGAAAGCTTGCTCGACAGCATTGCACACGGTATCGGACAGCACATTGGATTGGCTAATTAATAAATTATTTAATGCATAATTAACCGTATCTTGTACTTTACCAGGATCGGCGTAGAGAATAGTCTGTCGTGGCGACGGCGGATCTTGCCTCTGTACTGCTTCGCCGATCCCGTTTAGGCTGAAGGATTTAAGATATGAGCGCTTGTATTCCTCCATTGCCTGCTCCAGAGCTTATTTCTGATGACCTGTCAGATCTGCTGTGGAGACTTCAATGACACCCCTTGGATTAGTCATGACAAATATACTTATATAATCGCGTCCCACTGGGCGTGCCAAAAGAGGTGTTGACACAAAAAACGTCAGATATGTGAACACCTCGGGCTATTACCCAAAGCTCGATGTCGAGGGCGTGCCAGTCGATTTGACCAATCAATCGACAAGGATGATAACTAGAACAAACTGAACGAGACGACAGCGATGCGCCCGGATGTCAAGGCTCAGATTGATCAAGGGTAACTAGAGCAGAGCTAGACGAGGCAAACAGCGATGCGCCCGGATTGCCAAAGCCTAGAGGTACTCCCACGCGGAACTAGCAAGAGTTTGACGGAGTTCAAGGTGATGCAGCCCGTCGAAAGCTTGAAAGAACTCGTTGAAAACTATAACTAATGTAGTAGAAGGTAAATTGCGATAAAAGTAAGATAAAAGTAGAATTGGTTTGTTTTGAATTGGATTCATTTTTCTATTCCATAACCCTTGGGCACATATTTATACTCCCGCATGGAGAGTTGTGCAAAGACACGACACATATCCTTCCTAAAACAAACTCCTACTTTAAAGGAAACTGACTCGCGCAGGAGCCGGATAACAATATTTATTTCCTAAACAAATACACCTATTTTAAAGGAAAATAAATGACTCATGCAAGAGTCGGACTCAAACTACTATAATAATACTGGTACAAAACACCAGTTTCCTTATACTCTCCTCTATGGAAGCTTTCCATCGGCAGACCCCTGCAACTTCCTTCTTTGGCCACCTGTAGTCTTCTGCCACCACCAAGTGCTAAGTCACGCCCATCGGCATTGGCAATACTTTCCCGATCGGCAATCGGCAGTATCTCTTTGTCGGCAGTCGGCAAAGACCCTTCATCGGCAATTGGCAATAGCAGCTCATCAGCAATCGGCAATGACTCTTCATTGGCCACTGGCAATGACTCTTCATCGGCAATGACTTTTTACTAGCAATCAGCTTCAGCAAGACTTCACCTTCATCGGCCAAGATCATCTAGCCTACACACTTGGTCTTCTGCAGCACTCTCCCATCGGCCATATTGGCTCATACTTTACCGATGCCGATGGAGAACGACCATTGACTAGTCAAGCCTCAGCCAATTTGACACGTGTCGAAAAACGGTGTCAACAACCCCGAATCTGTCGCTTGGTATTCTCAATCGGCTTATAAATAAACCTTCCTTCTTCCACCCCGTCAACAGTTCCAGTTAAGCATTCTCGCATCTAATCTAGAGAGAAACGCTAAATCCTACAGTAGCAATGGTGGGAGGTGACAACCGCGGCAAGCGTCCCGCCGAAGGAGAAGCCGAAGGGAGCCGAGCATGGTGCAATCGGCAGCGTGGGTAAAAAATCAGTTTCTTGCCCCCTTGCATCTCCGCTTCCTGTTCATTCTCCTAACCCCGACTTCTTTCTTCATTCATCAGAATCATGACCAACTCCACCGGCCATAGCATCCCTTTCCCTACGACAGCAGTAGGTTAGCTGGGGAGTCCATTACATGTTTCCTCCGGGTCTTCAGGTTCCTACCACTCCAATCCCTGGGACTTAGGTTCGGGGTCGGATGCCACGGATGTCCCCTACACCCATGCGGAGGTGGCCACCTTCAGGCGTGAGAGGGATGAATCCCGAGGAGAGCTGGAGAAGATCTCCAAGAAATATGGCATCGACCAGCTTGAGTGGGAGGATCGGCGGAAGCAGCTCTGCGACGCCATTACCGGTTAGAAAAATAACCATGCTCGGATTACCTTTTGCTGACTCTATTTGCTCATTCGATTCACATTTCTTGTTCAGTGCTCTCTGTAGAGAATGAACGCCTGAAAACTACAACGAACAGAATCACCGACAAGGTGAATGCCTAGGGAGAAACCGCTGAGGCATGCCTTGAGAATGCGGATGGCCGCATCGACCAAGTTTCCATTCTCGGCGTGCACCATGGCGTGATTCTAGGGTTAGCGGCAATGACTACCCAACATGAAGAAGACTTATCTGTCCAGCCAACCGGCTTTCGTGTCCAAGTGCCTCCAGAAGACGTCAAGGACATCGAGGATCTTCTGGAGAGCTATGAAGATCACGCCACCGTCCTCACCCAGGCCACAGACACCCAGTCGGTCCTTAACAGGTTGTTTGATGAGTAGTTTGTATTTAGGAATCTCATGTAAAAAACCTCGTTCTGTGAAATACTTATGACTCCCATTGGTTCATATTTTTTGAAGTCTTTCTGAGAATATCCAATCTAGAGAATGCTTGCACGATGTGTTTAATTTTTGCTCTAAAGGCGACACGTACCGTGTCGGCTATTCTCTGCGCTTCTCAGAGTATTTTTCGGCTAAAGGCGATGCCTCCACATTGGCTATTTGTGTATAACTCCTTAAGTCTGTTTATGCCCCAACCTCCACACTGGAATAAAATCTCTTAAGAAATCTTCCATTAATAGCTCTAGCAAACTCCTCTCCCAGCAGAGTCTTCAGAATATACGCATTGCCAGGCACATGCCTTTTTACCCGAAAAGGTCCTTCCCAATTTGGTGACCACTTGTCGAACGCTCTATCCTTCGTACCAATCAGCAATATAACCTTCCAAACCAGATCTCCCTCTGCGAATTGTTTTTCTTTGACCTTTTTGTTGTAATATCTAGCAACACGTAATTTGTTCTTCTCAATATTCTACAATGCCCTTAGACGAATTACATGCAAATCCTCTAATTCATCCATCATCAGACCTTTATAATCTTCTTTCTTCAAATCATTTTGCAACGTAACCCATCTTGATCCTGATTGCAATTCCCATGGCAGTACAACATGATGTCCGTAAACCAACTCATAGGGAGACGCTTGAGTAGATCCATGACAAGCCATTCGGTAAGCCCACAAAGCCTCGTTAAGAACCGAATGTCATTTCTTCAGCTTTTCATCAATCTTTTTCTGAATAATTTTGATCATGATCTTATTTGATGCTTCAGCTTGGCCATTGGCTTGTGCATAGTAAGGAGAAGAGTTGTACAATTTGATGCCCATCTCCTCGGCAAAAACACAAAATTCGGATGAAGTAAACTGAGTCCCTTGATCTGTTGTTATAGTTTGAGGAATCCCGAATCTGTGAATTATATGCTCCTTAACAAAATTGACCATGTTCTTTGATGTAACCTTTTTCAAGGGGATAGCTTCAACCCACTTTGTAAAATAATCTGTAGCCAGCAGCACAAACTTATGTCCTTTGCTAGAAGGAGGATGAATTTGACCGATCAAGTCTATGCCCCATCCTCTGAAAGGCCAAGGCTTGACAATTGGGTTCAAAGCTGACGCTGGAGCTCTCTGAATATTACCAAATCTTTGACAGTCTTGACACCCTTTGTAATATTCAAAACAATCTTCAAGCATGGTTGGCCAAAAATAACCGGTTCTCCTAATTATCCATTTCATCCGGTGAGCCGATTGATGTGCACCACATACCCCTCCGTGCACTTCGTACGTCAGCTTCTTTGTCTCTTCCTGGCTCAAACACTTGAGGAGCACTCCATCTATGGATTTATAGTACAAGTGGTCATCAAGGAGCACAAACTTGAGAGCCTTGTACCTGAGCTTTCGTGAAACTTTCTATGATGGATTTTTTAAATAATCGGCAATCTCATTTCTCCAGTCTTCGGTTACCTGACCTTCATCCAAAGCATGAATTTCTTGATCCTCTCGGTATCCCGAAGCAGTTTGAGCCAGTCTATTTGCTTCTTCATTGTGCCCCCTAGGGATATGATGCAAGGTGACTACCTAGAAATTCTTCAGAAGCTCTCGACACTCTTCATAATATCCCTTTAACATATCACTCTTGCACTCATATCGGCCGATCAATTGGTTGATTACCAACTCAGAATCCCCAAAAATTTCAACAGCAACGGCTTTCATTTCGACAAGTAGTCGAAGTCCTTTGAGCAAGGCTTCATACTCTGCTTGATTGTTAGTAACCAAGAATCCAATAGGGATGGCATACTCAAAAGTCAACCCCCTAGGAGAAATCAAGAGAATACCAGCACCACCACCTTTACTACAAGACGAACCATCAAAAAACAAAGTCCATGGTGCAATGGTTACCGTCCCGGCAGAAGGGTCACGATGTTGGGTAACAAAATTGGCAATAACCTGCCCTTTTACTGCTTTTGCCGATTCGTACCTCAAATCAAATTCTGACAGAGCTAAAATCCATTTGCCAATTCTCCCATTTAAAATTGGCATCAATAACATATGTTTTATCACATCAAACTTAGAAAGCACTACGCATTCGGCATTTAACAAGTAATGTCGAAGCTTGGTACACGAGTAAAACACACACAAGCAAAGCCTTGCTATAGCTGAATACCTTGTCTCCGGATCCAACAGTTTTCGGCTAAGGTAAGCTATTACTCTTTCCTTCCCTTCAAACTCTTGCATGAGGGCCGACCCTATCGTCAGGTTGTTGGCCGCCACGTACAACTTAAAAGGCTTGTCAAGTTGCGGAGGTACCGATACGGGTGGCGCCTTCATGTACTCTTTGATCTCATCGAAAGTCTTTTGTTGTACGTCACCCCACACGAACTCTTGATCCTTTTTATGCTTCAACAGTGGAGAGAACGGTAATACTTTTTCTGACAAGTTGGATATGAATCTTCTCACAAAATTAATATTGCCGAGCAGTGATTGCAATTCTGTGAGATTGGTTGGAGGAACCACTTTGTCTATTGCTTCCATGCTCTTTTTACCAACCTCGATCCCTCCTTTATGGACTAGAAAGCCTAAAAATTCACCTGCTGAGACCCCGAAGGCACACTTATTTGGGTTCATCCTCAAACCATGCTTCCTAGTGCACTCCAAAGTCCTCCTTAAATCAGCTAGATGTCCTCCCTGATCTCTAGACTTGACCACCACATCGTCAATATAGATCTCTACAATCTTGCCGATCAACTCAAGGAAAATATAGTTCATGGCTCACTGATAAGTTGCACCGGCATTTTTAAACCAAAAGTCATGACAATCCACTCAAACAAACCAATATGACCAGGGCATCTGAAGGCTGTTTTTGAAATATCCTCTATGGCCATGAATATTTGATTATAGTCGGCATTACCATCCATGAAGCTAATGACCTCATAACTAGCCGATGCGTCGACGAGCAAATCGGCAACTGGCATCGGGTAACCATCCATAGGAGTAGATTTATTGAGATTTCTGAAGTCAATGCAGACCCTCATCTTTCCATTTTTCTTGTATACCGGGACTATGTTTGAAACCCAATCTGCATACCTGCATGGCCGAATAAAATTTGCTTCCAATAATCTTTCGACTTCCCTTTTTACATCGGCTAATACCTCCTCTTTGAAAATCTTCCGGGGAGGTTGTTTGAAAGGACGGTACCCGGGCTTGATCGGCAATTTGTGCTCTTTCAAAACAATCCAATAGGCATGCCGATCCAGTACGGACATTTCTGTATAATCCCAAGCAAAACAATCTTTGAACTCTTTCAGAAGGTCAAACAACTTTAGCCTGTGCTCTGGGTCTAGATTTGTACTAATATACATCAGCCTTGGTTTGATATCGTCACCAACATTTATTTCTTCTAGTTTATCGGACGACATGAAGCCACATCATAGCTTCCCTTCGCTGCTATCCATTGGGTTCCCCATTAAAAATTGCTCTGAGAGCCGACTGCTTGGATCGGTTGTTGGTCCTTATTAGAGGCATTCACGGGACCTTCTCCCCAGATTTTCCCAGAGCAACAATCGAAGCCTTCATATTCCCAGTAGGCAGGCTCAGCAGCAGCAACACTTACCAAATCATCAGCGTGAATAATTTCGACGTCATCCCCAATCCACTGAATGAGAACCTGATGCATTGTTGAAGGTATACAGCAGTTGGCATGGATCCAATCCCTTCCCAAGAGCAGACTATATGCCCCCTTGCCATCAATGACAAAGAAGGTAGTGATCAAAGTTTTCGACCCAATCGTCAACTCAACGTGCACAGCTCCTCGGGTATCAGAGGGATTACCAGCAAAGTCTCTGAGCACCAAATCAGTTTTCAACAACTCTTCATTGGTAATCCCGAGTTTTCTGAAGGTGGTGTAAGGCATAATATTGATAGCGGCTCCTCCATAAACAAGCATCTTGGTTAGTGGTTTGCCGTTAATATACCCCTTCACATAAAGCGCCTTCAAATGTCGATGCTTAACCGGTTTATCGAAGATCACCGGCTGGGTCAGGACAAGCTGGGCCATCATATTCTGAAACTCGCTCTCATCAAAGTCTGAGTACACCTCTTCTTGGACATCCTGGTTTTCGGGAGCTATGAAATCTGACGGAATGAAGAAAGTCATGTACGCATCAGCCGAACGGTTATGCCCGGATTTCTTCTTACAATGCCACGTTGGTCTTCTGTCGACAATTGCCTGTGTCAGTTCTCTGTTCCTCAAGCGTTGCACTCTTCTCTTCTAGCTCTTCCTCAATCCTGGTGGGCACCATTGTCCTCTTTGCCACACATATTCATGACTTTCTTCTTCTCTAGCACCTTGTTCATGATGAAACCATCTCTGATCGGCAAACCTCTTGCCTAGTCGATTTTCTAGACTGTCTATTTTTAAACGCCGATCATCCTCAGGAAGCTGTGCTCCAAGTCTTTCATGGATCGGACGGCGGTTGATCCGGGACTGCCTATACTCTGAATATTGGACACTGCATTCAGGGCAATTGTCTCTGGTAGGCAGCTTCAGGCCTTCATTCCAACAATGCTTGAAAAACGAGCACCCCAATAAGACTGCTCCTACTCTCTCACGCGTTCTTGCTCTTCTCGGTACCTTTCTTCCTCATACCTTTGGTGTTCCTCCATGAGTTCCTGCTCTTCATAACGTCTCTGTCTTCGATATTGTTCTTATTCCCGTTGCCACTTGTTCAGCAGAATACGTGTGGTCACCTTGGGTTTGGAAGCTTCCTCTCTCTCGGTTTGGCTATTCTGGAACCGAGCCTGTTGCTGAAACTCTTCGTTTGTAATCTGACGATCAGGGTCAACAGTACCAGCTTCTCTTGCCCTATCCGAGGTCAAAACCTTCATCTTACCCTTGCCTTTGGGGTCATCCATGTCAACCACGTTCACAGAGAAAGACATTGTATTCTGTGCAAAAGGATTAGCATCAATCTTCATCTTGCCGTCAAACTTCAAATGCCCCTCCTGAATGGCTTTCTGAATTTTCATTCTGAATACTCGGCAATCATTGATGGCATGGGAATTGGTGTTGTGGAAGCCGCAAAACTTCTTGTTCTTTACCCCCTTAGGGAGCAGCATGGGGTGCCCTTCCAGTAATTTGATGTGACCTTCCCTTAGCAATAACTCGAACAACTTGTCTAACTTGGATACATCAAAGTCATAAGTACCCTTCTGTTGCCTCAACCATCACTGATTCACTTGAGTTGGTTATTTTGCACATACCAGTTCAGCTGCGGCGACTTCATCCTTGTCTTCGAACTCCATTGCTTCTTCCAGGAAACTCTGATACACTGTATTAGCCATATCACCTTTCTGGAAACGGTTATCTCTTATGAACCCCTAAGCCTGGTTACTCATCATTGCTAATCATTGGGACAACTGACCAAGGTCTTCGAAGTCCATACCGAACAGCTTCTCTCTGATGTTCGGCTGCATGCCTGCCACCGCCATCCCTGGCAACTGATCATCTGGTAAATTCAGAGAATAGCACAGGTTCTTGGTTTCCCTAAACCTGCGGAGATACTCCTGGGGCATCTCATTAGCCCTCTGTATCAAGCTCATAAGATCGACTAGTTTCTTTTCATTGGTGCCCGTAAAGAAATACGCATGGAATTTCTGCTCCAAGTCCGCCCAGCTGCTAATCGAATTTGCCGGCAGAGATGCGAACCATGTGAAAGCTGGTCCTATCAGAGACAAAGGGAAATACCAAATCCTCTAAGCATCATCTATAGACGCTTCCCCTAGCTGCATCAAGTATCAGCTGATGTGCTCTATAGTACTAGCGTCATCCTGGCCAGAAAACTTGGTCAAGTCTATTGGAGCTTTAACTCTTGGAGGGAGAGCTACTCGGTTGTATCACTCTGGATAAGGGGACTTGTATGCATATGACTGGTTCTTTGGCTTCAAGCCAAACTGATTTTTCATCATATCTGCCATCATATCCATGATAAGATCAACACTAAAATTCGGAGCTCCACGTGCATGTCCTTCAAATGATAGCCCTGCTGGGTTCCCGTACCCCGGGTTTGGGAAAGCATCAATGGCGCTGTGATCGGCAAACTCCTGGTAACCATCCCCATACATATTCTTCTGCAACCTGTTCTCCACTGGGAACACTTTGAAAGCTGACTGCGGGACGTTCCCTGACGCGCCGAATGCAAGTTGCTCATAAGTTACAGGAGGTTGTTGTTTCAGGTGAGAGGACATCCCAGCTTGGGTTATGTCAGGCGCTCCACCATCTTCAGCGGTCTTCTCCTAACGCTTCGGTACATTGAACAACGTCAGTCCTTGCATTGGACCAGCAAACTCTTCAAAGTATTTGTCAGCAGACGGACCGAAGGTGTTGACCATGATTGAGCGAAAGGTATTAAGGAAAGTGGTATGATGGTTCCTTATAGTATCATTTATGGCTTTGAGAACCACTTCAGCCACTTTCCGTGCGTCCTCTTCTTCAGTGTAGTCAATCTGATGCGGGAGGAGAGTTGTCGGGAGCAACTGTTTCTGAAAAACCTTACTGCTTCTATTCTTTGAGAAGGACAGCAAGCACTTGTCCTGAAACTCATTGCACGCCTGCTGAACCGTAGCCCTCAGGTCTTCAGGCCACTCCTCCATAGTCACATTCAGAACCTCGGTATTGTCGATGCTAGGCATCTTGAAAATATGGTGTCCCACCGAGCGTGCGAAAAAGTGTGTTGACACAAAAAGTGACATGTTGCGTCTCACACACAGCAAGTCGGAAAGTGTGACTTCAATCGGGTGTCTGGGTGTTTCGAAAACCGAAAACGAGCCAGTCAGTTTGACCTGAAACTAACAAGGGATGAAAGTCATTAGATATAGACTGGAACATGCCGGATGAGACCAGATAGTTCCATATGTACGACCCTGAAGCCACTTACGACGACATACAGCTATGAAAGCTATCTGCCAACAGGTTTTAATGGAATATTCGGCTAAAGTAGGCATAAAGCATGTAAACCACCGATTGCCGAACGCGCGTGCATGGGAAAAGAACGTATAAACGAATCATAATTGAGTATAGATTAAAGCATAACCAAGCTCGGCAGTCAACCGAATTGGGGTCCATGATGAAGGAAACACGTAAGCAAACATGATTAAACTAATCTAAAGCCTGCATCTGCCGCACGATACCTAGCGTCATCAAAGCTTAAACATGGATAGCATGCATGAACCCGCAACACGTAACAATCTAGATTCAAACTAATTCGGCTACTATAAATATAAGATCTATGTGTAGGAACAACATGAAAGCAACAACTCGTTGTAACATAGATAGATCTATAAAAATTAATAAGAGCCGAACCGTATTAATCTAGATTGGGCAAAAGAGTGTTACAAATATGTAAGAGATCTAAAACATGCAACACGTGATAAATTAATGAATCCATTAGATCTTGCCAAATCTAATAAAGCCGATAACTATCTTACTTACGCTAAGCATATCAAGCAAACACCTGCCGCACGGTATCTACTTGTAAACGAAACATAAGTGAAGACTTCTCGATTATCAATCAAGGGTCCGCCACACGACCATTGAGAACAAACAAGACTACTTGCATCAACATATAAATCCACCGCATGATACTAGACATGATAACAAGGTTGCCAAGACTTACGGAGGTCGACGGATCGATGATTCCTCTCGAAGAACTCGACGACACGACAAAAGGACTCGAAGTTGACACGGGGCCGGTTGTATTGATTTGGTTGTGAACGTTTTTACAATGGCCAAGGGTTTATATTTATACCCTGGTCATGACATGAGTCCTGCAAGGACACGATTACAAAATATCAAAGGAAACATGACACCATTAACTCTAGTTTCCTTCGGAGTCTCTTATTTCCTTAATTATCGCAACCTTTGTTGCCTGATCGGTTGTCACTTTGCCGATTCCGCCGCCTCTTCGACGAAAAACCACCTTTCTTCTAAATAGCCGACCGCACGACCATTTACCGAATCGGAACAAACTAACCGACTGTACGAACACTTGTCGAATGCTCCGAGTACTCCCTCGACAATTTTACTGTGTGCTGGCCCATCTGTCATCTTCTCAAACATGCCAAAATCTGGTGTTAACAATTTCCTAAAACTTATAAGATTTAAATAGGTTTTTAGTAGCTAAAAATGTGCAAAATATGTATTTTAAAATTCTTTTAAATAGAATATGAAAGGGGTGTTGAATTCATGCCTTTGCATTTAATTTTATTGAGTGAAAACCAATTTATGAAAACTTGGTTTTGGTCCAAATTGATTTTTGATCTATTTATAAAATAAAAAGAGTTTTAAAAGTTTTTCTTAAAAACAAGTTCAAAGTTCCATTTTCAAAACTCAGAAAATGATTTATAAAGTATTTCAAAATTTGTTTGATTTCAAAAGGTTTTGAGTTTGGTTTCAAATGAGTTTGCAAAATAAAAAGAAAAGAAAAGGGAAAAGGAAAATCCACTCTCTCCCTCATCTCTCTATTTCAGCCTGCAGGCCTCATCCCTTCCCCCTCTGGGCCACGCCCTCTGCAGGCCCAACTCACACCTCTCCCCCTCTGTTCTCGCCAGCCCGGCTAGGCCGACCCATCCCCGCGCAGAGCTGGCCCAACCGGCCACTTCCCCTCTCCTTCCTCCCTTTCTCCCACTGCCACCGCGGCCCCAGCGGTTAGATCGTCTTCTACCTCCGCCCGCACGCCCCCTCCCTCTCTGTTCTCCATTAATGGAGGATCAGAGCTCCACCCGAGCCCCCTCCTTCACTTTCCCCAATTAACCGACCCATTAAAAGCACTCCTTAACTCGCCCTCTTAACCCGCCCCTCATCAACCCCGGTTGATGGCCCAAATGGCCATAACCGACGGCCCCCATCACAACCGCCTCGGAGCTCCCCTCGCCCGGCCTCTTGCTCCCTCCTCGGCCCTATAAAAGGCGTCCTACGGCATCGCATGCACGCAGTGATCCTTTTTAGCCCCTACCCGCACCTTCTACTCCCACCAGCGCTCGATTCCACCGTCGCCATTGCCGAGCTCCACTCGAGCTCTCTGCTTCCCGTGCTCCAACTACCTCCGACCCAATCTCCACCTCCGTCGAGTTCTCCGTGGCGTGGCGAGCCTTTGGCGCCACTTCGACGCATCAATTCGCGTCCGCAGCGGCACTTCCCCGACCTTGCCAGAGCGGTCATCTGCCTCGCGTCGGTCCCCAGTCCTCATGCCACTGTTGATGGCGAGGATCCCCTACCCGAGCCCGCGGTGAGCTCCTCTACCATCCTAGCCCCCTCTCGTGACCCCTCTTAGCCCGTAGCTCGATCCCGAGCCCACGCCGGCGAGGAACCGCCGCAGAGGACATGGCGCCACCGTGCTCCGCGCCGCTCAGGCGACCATCCCGCCCCCATGCCTCTGACGCCGTCCGATCTAGGGCCAAAGGTCGGGATTAGATCCCTATGCCGAACCGGTATGAACTGATATGCACCGGACCATGGACCGAGTCCATCGCGTCCACGCACCGCGTCCACACCCACGCGGTGGACCATGGCAAACGCGCAATTCCACATGGCGCACACGTCAGCACAACGTCAGCCCTGTGTCAGCAGTGACGCAGTCAAACTGACAGCTCCTGTAACTTTTGCAGAAAAGCGCCTCTGTTTCCCACAAAACAACACGTAGTCCACCTCAGTTCAAATTCCTTTAAAATCAGTCCTGTTTTCTTTTGTTCTAGCCCCTGAGCTTTTCAGAATGGAACCCACACTTCAGCCCCTTTTCTTTTTCAGTTTTATTTATTTAAAATCCGAAAATGAGTTTATTTATTTACAAATTTGCCCCTAAACTTCAAAAGCTCATATCTCCTTCATTTTAACTCTGTTTTGATCCAAACAAATTGCGTTAGATTCGTAAAATCATAATCTACATTTTAGAGAACTTTAAACCTATGTTAATAGTTCTGTAATTTCATGGTAAATCTCTAACTTGATTAAAAACTATGCAATTTGCTTTATAAATAAAATTAATAGTTCTACTTTAGTTTTCAAATCCAAATATAAATTTGACTTAATCCAACCTAAGTATTTCTCTTAAGTACCTTGTCCATCCTTTTACATATCTAAAACTAATAAAGCTCTTTGTTCCTTTTTAAAAGCTAATCTACCGTTAGTTGTATCTTGCAAACCGTAGCTCCGTTTTAGGTGGTTTTTGCGCTCACGGGTTTGTAGCAATGCATAGAATACGTTAGTTACCTTTATAGTTTAATCTTTTAATGTATGGTGTACTGTTTTTAGGTTCTTTGGTGATGCTTGTGACGTTAGATGTGGAGCCTTACAAAGATGATCAAAAAGGAAAGTTGGAATGTTTGAGCAAGCATATGGAAGGCAAGTATAGCATGGGACTCTCCTTGTTACCTATATACTTTAATGTCACCTAATTCATATGCATGTGTCTACCTTGTTAACCCTAAGGATTCCCTAGATATTTGTTATCCTGTACCTTGTCACCTTTATGGGTTGCATCGGGTAGATCAAAGCTAGTGCTCTTAAAGAATAACCATGATCTTGTAACATGATTAATGATATATTCAATGATGATAAAATATGACTTTTTAGCAACATGGACTATAGGTGGAACATCAGGAACTCACACCTGTGTTCTCACTCATAGGGATATCTCTGTAATCTGATAACTCGGAAAAACAGTGCTACCATAAGCCAATGGGCTCTGGCTTGACTCAGTATTAGGCTTCTACTATTTTGTAGCAGCTTACCCGAAAGGGCGCAGGAGGGGCTCTGACTTATTGGGCTCGGCCTGCCTAGGGAGTGCGTGCGGCGGCTCCTAGGGGGAGAGTTCCGATATTTCACCAAGGAAACTTGTAGCGGGTTACTACTTATTAGTGGGACCTATGAAATGTCTCATAGTGAACCCTGCCGACCTACCTTGGAAGTGGGTTAAGAGATTAGCTACCTCGGGCGAAAGGGCAATTCACGACTTGTGGGTAAAGATGTATAACCTCTGCAGAGTGTAAAACTGTCATGATAGCCGTGCTCACGGTTAAGAGCGGCTTGGGCTCATTACATTGTGATGTTCTTATGTCATAGCTCATCAGTTGTTATTTTGTCATTGATTATTATTGTTTGTTCATATACGCATTATATCTTGTTCACTTGATCATGTGGTTATTCGGGCTTATGATGATCTTGATGCTACTCTAATGCTAAAACTATGACTTATTAAAAGCAAACGCAGTTAAACCCGTGCCTATCCTTTTGAGCCTCATAAACCCCATAGTTATACATGCTGAGCATGGTGAGCTGACGCTTGTTGTCATCACCTTTATATGAAAATCCTGGATTGGTACCAGATGGTTGTGCAAGTGATGTGTTATCAAAGGTGTTCCAAAGGAGTACTAGGCGAGTGTACCCCCAGTCAACTGTCCCTATGGAGTACTAGCCGAAGATAGGAGATATAGAATAGCTTTCGCGATGCTTTGTTATAGATGTAAGTCTTTTTGTAAATATGTTTCGATATATAATAAAACATTGACTTTGATAAACTCCATATTTGTATATATGGTTTGTGTGGACATCCTGGGCACACATATACATCGTATTCAGTATTCTTTGGAAAACCAGGTGCTACAGTAGGGGTTACTATTGACACCTCTTAAGTATCAATTCTAAGTGTCAACTAAGCAGAAGAAAATATATATTTGCAACACACCACCTAGACATAGGGTTTTAACTGACAGAATTCCATGAGTTTTGGTGTTTATTTGTTTCTGCGGGGAGACAACTGCAAAAGAGCAAAAGAGGCCCACAAGTAAGGATTACATAGACACATAACACCTCCGCATGAAAAAGAATAATCTAGAAGGATCAAGAAAGCTCGGGAAGGAACCAGATGCCAAGCGGGCCTAGGGCAGGGCGCCCGCCCTACCCCCTGGGGCGGCCACCCTAGGGCAAAGCCCAATGGCCCTCTGCCTTGTGGACCCTCCCTCCACCGCCTTTGAGATCACATCTACACCATCCATCAAGGTTGGTTTGATCCAACGGCCGACGATCATTTGAGGGGCTATATAAGGAGGACCCCTACCCCCTGGCAAAGGGCAATCCATTATTCATTTACATATTTTCCAGAGAGGATTCGCCAGAGAGGATCCCTTATGGATCTATTCTCTAGGGATTATCATACATGTGAGATTAGATTGAGAGAGTTAGAGTGGAGGTGTGGATTGGAGGAAGCCTGGCCTGTCGGTGTCTCTTCTCCAGTTTGTATCGACAGTCTCAAGACTCCTAACCCGAGGCTTGCTCCTAGGATTTCTTCGGTAATTCGACTTCTAATTCTAGTAAGTTCCTTGTTTATTAATTCTTTGGTTTATGAGTTTACTTTATTCTCTTCGCGTAGAGAGTGGGGTAATCGTCTCTAGTGTAAACGTGGTGTTTGTGCTAGGATACTCATAGATATTCTCTGTCTAGCCGGATCTGTGGTAGTAGCTCGGAAAGTGACAATTCCGTAGATACATTTGGAACCCACAATCCGTTAGAAGGACTGGTAGGGTTTTATAGGCCGCGTGATAAGCATTCTCTGAGGTGTCTCTTATCACGACGGTTCTCCCCAATAGAATAATAATACATATCTTATCTAGACTAGAAAGAGACTACAGTCGCGATCTTCTCTAATCGCCCATATCAAGATCACCTTGTTAATAGCCTGAAGGTTAATAGCATACATTGGTTAGTCAGATGCACCCTTTCTCCCTGTGGAAATATAAATTACGATACTCTGGATAATCTCCCGGTGAAGTGCTCACCGGTATCCGTGCGCTTGCGGATTACTTCCAAGTGATTTCTCTGTTTGCGTTAACAAATATCAACAAACATTTTTGGCGCCGTTGCTGGGGACAAAGACAGTTTGCTGAGATAACCTTGAATCTTGCTATTTTCTTGTATCTATACTTTTATCTTTTCTTATCTTTTTCAATTTCTTTATTTCTTACCTTATCTATCCTTATGGAAAATCTAAATTCCACACCTATCTATCAATTGTCTGCACCCATGGAGACCGACCTATTACCATGGGAGTCATCACAACCTATCCAAACTCCCTAGTTTAGGTTGAGTCCACGGTTGATTGCAATGATTTAAAGCCTATCCTTTTCAGGAAAGGAAGACGAAAACCCTTACCTTCACATTAGAGATTTTGAGCAAACATGTGATTGTCTTCGCATAGAAGGCATATCTGATAAAACTTTACGTTGGAAGCTCTTTCCTTTTTGTTTAAAAGGAAGAGCTAAACAATGGTATAATCAGAAGGTAAGCCAACAACAAGGAGATTGGGGAGTTTTGTGTTCCAACTTCTGTTTAGATTTTTATCCCATCACTCAAGTCGTCGACCTTAGAGTCAAGGTTCTAACCTTCAAACAAGAAGAGAACGAATCTTTGGCTTATTCCTGGAAACGTTTTCTTGAGCTTTTAGAATCTGGACCACATCTTAGCATTGAAGGCCCTGTTCTTCTTCAATATTTCTATAAAGGTCTTCGTAGAAAGGATGGAGAGTTGTTAAACACCACATCTAGAGGTTCTTTCTTTCATGTGTCATCCATAGAAGCAAAGTTAACCTTCGATAGAATCCTAGATGCTGAGTTGGATAATACCCTCCATGAAGAAACTCACGAAGCTGAAGACAATATCTTGCCTGATCCAACATCCACTTCAGCTATCCCAAGTTTTGAGCCTAAAAAGGAAGAAATTCCACCACCTGATTTCATGCTGGATATAGATCCTAATCTTTTCACTGATTTCGGAAACATTTCAAACTATGTTTCTCTTTCAAAACCCTGAAATCATCACCTTAGCAACCATATATACCAAATGCCAGACAAAAGCATTTTGAGAGAGCTTGTATCAATCATAAGTAGCGAATGGTAAGAAGAATCAGAGCTTTCCTCTGATGTGATCCATTTGGATTCACCTTCTATTCCAATACGCTGTTTTTCAATTCAGATCAATTTGATGCTCTCTATAATCCTGTTGTGGGGGTCAATATCATGTCTAAATCACTTGCGCATCAATTATTGGGTGAAGTGACTTTAACCCCCAACAACAAAGTTCATGAAGAATCTTGACAGACATATAGTCCCCAGTCTTGGAATCTTACATGTCTTACCCATTATGGTAGATGGTGCCATGGTTCATTTGAACTTTTATATCTTTGATACATGGGACCACGACCTTTTGTTAGGACAACCTTTTAGAAGACTTCTTTATGAAGGTCAAAATGGGAAACTAAACATTTCCTTTGGAAAGAGTTTTCAAATCCCAATGACAATCTCTCATTCTTTGAACAACAAAACTGAATCTTATCTTTTGCCTAAAGAGTTTTCAAATCCCAATGACAATCTCTCATTCTTTAAACAACAAAACTGAATCTTATCTTTTGCCCGATCCTATGGAGGAAGTAAAAACTGCTTCTTTAGAGCTTTTCAATGAACAAGATTTGGAAGAAGATGCTCCTTTCTTCATAGAAGAGGAAGCTGACCCTTCTGAACCTGAACCCTTAGATGAGTTTGCAGAAACGCCTAGACGTCCTGTAGAGCTTAAACCTCTACCACCCGGTCTTACGTATGCTTTCCTCAATAATGATCCAGAGTCTCCTATAATCATAAGTGATAAACTCACTCAGGAGCAAACTCTGCACTTGATGGTTGTTCTAGAAAGACATCTGTTTCGCTGAAAAGAAACATCTCCTCGCATAGGGAGTGATCCTAAAGCGTGACCGAATAAATAAATGCGGACGTGCCAATATACATAAGTATACAAAATAAATAAAAGAAACACAACAATTCAGGAACTCCGATCTTTATTAATTCATTTGAGAATTACAAAGTACACATTCCCACTGGAATTACATTGAGTTGCGCCTAATACATCTGACTAAACAGGCGATCATCGATTGAAAAGTTCTTGGTTCCCGGGCCTCTCAAGGTCGCCGGTTAATTACATCCACGATGTTGGACCGTGGAAAACCTCCGATTAAACTGCACAAATGGTCGTCATCTTATAATCTGCATAAATATTCTCCAAGTATAACTGATAGCAAAATTGCCATATAATATGTCTGGAGCCTCGTCGGTCTTTGGTGAAAAATGTCCGACCTCGTCGGTCGCGGAATTCATGGAAAAGCCTCAAGTGTATATACATGTTCGGCCTCGTCGGTCACGAACAAAAATGGGTCTAGCCTCGTCGGTCTAGACTGAATGTTCCCGGCCTCGTCGGTCGCGGAATAATGATAAAGTCTCAAGTTCGGCCTCGTTGGTCACGAACAAAAATGGGTCTAGCCTCGTCGGTCTAGACTCAATGTTCCCGACCTCGTCGGTCGTGGAATAATGATAAAGTCTCAAGATCGGCCTCGTCTGTCACGAACAAAAATGGTCTAGCATCGTCGGTCTAGACTGGTTGTTTCTGGCCTCGTCGGTCATGGAATTGAGATGATCTCCAAGCCTCGTCATTCAAGGAGAGAAATATGTCCAGCCTCGTCGGTCTGGATGTATGTGTTCTCGGCCTCGTCGGTCGCAGGATGATGCGGATTATTTAAGAGACCTTATGATGAGACTCTGGTCATTATATTTGAACTGAGGCGTCACCAGCAAATTGCATTTGCATTGTACTATAATTCTCTGGGGCTAAACAAATGGCATTGTTAACACATCTCTTATAGCTACAAGAGATGACGGGTCGTATATAATAGGCCGCGTTGTTTGTGATGTTATGGTAGCCACAATCAACTATTTTGCAAACATTCTGAGTAATTAGCGACAGCCTTGTGTTGCATTGCTCGATTGATATCACACCACTGCAAAGACTGAGCTTGGCTTCTTTGATATTAGGTGCTATACAGGTAAATAGGTATGCTGTTCAGATCAACATAGTAAAAGGGCTGGCGGACTAGCTGCCGAGCTATCGTGAGAGGATCACTATCACTCATCTGTTGGCGAAGAGAGCACCCTGCTGCATTTGCCATTGAGGATCATATGCTTGCTGAACTCATTTAACCTGCTACCATGGCCTCATTTGTTATCAGGATCGCCTTGATCTGTTGCCTGAAACCAGAGAGTAAAACTCTCACTGCTGGGGCTGTTACTAGGTAGCAGAAATTGCTTGACATAACTGGTAATGTGTTGAATAAGATTTCATATTGCAAGAGCTAGTGGGAAACTGTGTCACATTTGCTTATCCTACGCTTCAGGACCAACTTAACTTGCAACATACAAACAAAAGAGTAAGTTGAAACGTAGGGCCGCTCTATAGTTCAAATGAATTACACATTTATAATGCTTTCTCATCGGACACATTCTAGACGAATCGTTCCCAAGCTGTGTTACAAAAGCACGAACAACAATCTCGAAACACTGAAAGAGTTTAGCTCAAACAAATCATAGCACATATGGGCCACTCTGCAGTGCCGCAAAATTTGGCAGGCATGCATTCGTAATCTTGGCCAACAACAGCTGGGCTAGCTAGTCAAGTGCTTGTGCTTGTCTCTGTTGTAATTCTGAACATGCACATCCAGGCCAGGCTCTCAGCTAGCTCTGTGATTATACAACTTACCACTCATTTGACTAATTAACTAAACTAATCTTCCAGCACAGCCTCTGATGGACAAGGACTGCATTACTGCCGCTACTGAATTCTCTTCCAACACATTCAACTGCAAACCAGAGATGGTGGATAGCATTGAACAGTGCCAACTGCTTGCCTCTATGTACTATTGAATGGCTAAACATCACGTTTGACATCAGGGCTCCCTAAACTCCCCACAGGATGCATTGCTCACACATGTTACTACTTACTCTCTCACAAGTCAGGAGTGACATAGCCTGCCTCTGTATTTGCCACTGCCATCTAATCGGAACCACTGATCTAAAATGGTCTAGCACCATAAGTTCAGAGTTTAGACCATGATGGTCTGCACTGCAACCGGTGTTCATCTTGAGCAAATCTGGTGCATGCCAAGTGCCATTTGCATTGCACTACTGCCTTTCCACCTACACCACCACTTGTGCTGCAATCTAAACTGACTGCTCCTTTCTCATTAATCTTCTGTTACCCATCAGGCAAAACTATGCTTGACATCTCAAGAGCTGCATCACTGTCAGGCACTACTGGACTGCTGTTTGCCTTTGCATATATCCCTACCATCCAGTCTACTATTTGATTTGCAAGGCATTAATCTGCATTATGGTCTGTGGAGTTCGCATCTTGGGTGTCTGCGAGCCATGCCAACATATATCCTGCTTCCCCTGCTCCTAAAATCTTCTCACCTCTCATTATCTTCTCCTCTAATCTTCTACTGAAAACTGCATCTTCTTCTCTTCCTTGCTTTCTCACCTAGACTAATTGCACCAACACGCCTGTAACACCACAGCAGCCAGCACCTTCTCTCCGACTGAAATCTGAAACACTTGCATCTTCTGTTCTTCTTCTGTACTAGCACCAAACACCTTACTACTCCTCCACCTCATCTCTTCTACGCTGCTCCCTCCCATCACCGAACACCATGAATGGAGGAGGGCCTGCTGCTTGTCTGGCCCGCTGCTTCACAGGCACCAGGAACCGCGAGCTGCGCCTACAAGATACAAGAACACGGTGCCTTACAGGCTACCGTGGATACTCACCATATGGAGCTGCAGCCATGGCGGCGGTGTTCTCCCTCGGCGCGCCGACGGCGACGGCGATGTGGTGCTGTAGACTGGCAGCAGTCTTCTTCTCGACGCGAAGCTGCGTATGGCGGCGGCGTGGTGCTGTGTGGTCCGGCAGCGAAATGCGAGCGTGCGTGTGCAGCCCGGCGGCGATCTTCTTCTCTGATGCCCCCCCCCCCCCCCCCCCCCCCCCCTCTGAAGGTTGCCCTCCCCTCTTTATACGAGAGTCTTCTGGAGCTTGTTGGGGTGATGGCCCGAGGGAGCTTCGCTGCTCCACCTCGAGTCTCCTCGCGTCGTGGGGAGAGGATGAAGGAATCCAAATAGGAGGGCTGACCAAGCCAACTGCTGTAGCGCCAGTCTTCTGTGTTTATCCCTTCAAGCTCTTTTGTTTTCTTGATCGATAAATATAATCATGTTTATACAGCCAGGTATTCCGTATGCATCTCTATCTCTACTATATATAATGCATAAAAAAACATTTCTAAAACCACATAATAAAATAACCTCACATAATCTCTTACAATCATTATCTCTCCTAATTTTTATTAAGTACACCTAGTTTAATGTAGCTAATACTCTACAAATCTTTAAAATGAAAAAACGAAATTCGCTCTAATCTGATATGACTGGCATCAATCCTCGTCACTCACCCCTATCCGCACCCACCTAGCCTGCGGCTCGCTCCTTTCAAAATAAAAAAATAAAATCTCGTGCTCCCACCCACGCGTGACCCTCCCTCTCCCCAACACGATCTCTCTTCCCCACGCGTGCGTCTCTCCCTCTTCCCCACGGAGCAGGCGGCCCACGGAGCACGGGAAGCACGCCGGCGGTGCCGCACTGACGGCGAGACGCACGGGATTTCGCCGCCGCGCCGGAGCCCTGATGGCACTGATGGCATCCCGTACTGCCGCCGTACGGACGGAACGTGGACGCGTCGGGGTCGGGTTCCAACCAGCCCAAACCACCCCCGCCGCCGGCCGTTTCCACCACCTGACCTGCGTCGGCCCATCCTCCCGGCCTAGCCCAAGCCAACGTGTCCTTGCCGTACCGAGTTCCAGCCGGACGGATCCCTCCCCTCAAAGCACGACAACCCCACGCCGCCGGCAGTCCGGCACCGCCGCACCACCGAAACCAACCCTACCCAAACCAAATCGGATCCGATCCCCTTCCCCTTCCCCTCCTCTCCTCGCCCAATTCGCTCCGATCCGGCGCCACCGCGATGGACGACGACGACGACGTCGACGTGTCGCCCTCCTCCTCCCCGTCGCCGCCCTCCTCCGCCGCGCTCCCCGTGGACGGCCCCGTCACCGTCGCCGCTGCGCCACCGGGCTCCGCCATGGCGGTCCCGTTCCCGATCCATAGGACCGCTGCGTCCCTGTACGCCAGCCCCGGCGGCGGGAACGGGGGCGGGGGTGGGGGTAGCGGCGGCGGCGGGAGGGAGGACGCCTGGAGCGACGGCGCCACCTCCGCGCTCATCGACGCCCGGCCGCGGCAGCCTCCGCCACCCGCAGTGGCAGGAGGTCGCCGACGCCGTCTCCTCCCGTGACGACTATTCCAAGGCGACCAAGTCCGATGTCCAGTGCAAGAACCGCATCGACACGCTCAAGAAGAAGTACAAGGTTGAGAGGGCCAAGCCGTTCTCCGGCTGGCACTTCTTCGATCGCCTCGATTTCCTCCTCGCGCCCACCTACGTCAACAAGCCCGGCTCCGGCGGCGGAGGGCACAAAATCACTGAAGAAGGATAAAAAGGTATTAAAATTCTCACATTCACTGAAGCGATCATTTGATGATTTTTGTTGTTACAGACTTATGTTTTTACTCAATTAATGGGTGTAGGCACTATGCCGTATGGCCCAAAACCGTGAATCTGCTAGGAAAAGCCTTCTAAGAAAGTAGTTTTTTTTTTTTAGGGAAGAAAGAAGGTAGTTTCATCTACCTGATGGTAAATAGTATTTTCCTTGTGCATGAGGATTGTATTTAGTTTCTGTTTTTTTTCTCCAGGTCTAAACAATATTGCCTGGTGTCAAAATAATTACCTAATGGTGGATACAATTTTCCTTTTGCATAATTACTTGTGGTTTTGACGTGTTCTTGAGAAATGTGTACTTCTATGTCTGTGATGTAATTCCCCATTATTCTGCTATTGTCTTGCTCCAGGAGTAAGTGTACAACAGGCTTCAGTACCACATGCAAGAAGTGCAAGTGATCACTTGCTGCTACGTGTTTCTGAATTGTTTTGCCATGTGCCTGCAGCTCAGCTGGTACTTCTTGTTTGTGCAGGGGTTCGTGAAGCAGATGGTGAGCCCGGTTCTCGGCCATGCTCCTGGGCTCCAATGGCCTCACCAAGGCCTCAATCACCTTCCTCAATTACCGTGCGAAGATAATATTCAAGTCAACCAAGGTAAAATTGCTCTTCTTTTTTTTTCACTGTTCGCATACGTGAATAATACTCTAAAAAAAGTTGGAAGAACAATGCCTAATGATTTCTTTTTCATCTGTACCTTCTGTACAGGGTCTTTTTTATGTTTTAGAAGATATACTGTTCATTTTTGGAAAGCAAGATTCATGGACTTCAAACAGAGAAACTATGTGTAAGTGGATCATGAAGTACAAAACATATCATTCACCTTAATATTTCACAGTTTTTTTTTAATTTGTTGACATTGTTGTAATTGGAACTATGGACAAAGAGAGTTTTTCAAATTACTAAAGTCTTGCTCAGCAGCAAACATAACAGGTACATGAGAATGACTTTGGTAGCAAATCATTTTAATATTGTCTACTTGTCTCTCCAATTGGGGAAAAGAAAAAAATGGTTGAAGCTTTACATAATTAAATAATTAGCTTTTTTGTTTGCTGGCTGGAATATTGGGTTGCATTGCCGACCATCAATACAATGAATGAAATAGGTGCACATCACATTGGGTGATGAGGAAGGCACGACGATGATGGTTGTAAAACTGATTGCTTATCCAAATCAATTTTATTTTTGATGTACTAAAAATTGCACTATTTGTACTATAGGAAGTAGGGAACAGAGATATTAGTTTTTTTTAGATGGTAGAAAGATCAGTAATTGCTTAGTGAGGTTCAATTTTGATTATATTTGACAACTCCTCAGTAAACAAATGCTTTATTGGTATGGGTTGTCAATAAAAATCTGATCATGCTTTATCCTCAGCAAACACTGAGAGTCTCTCATGTGTTTTGGTTTTGAGTAATTGATGAAACCCACTTAGGTACTAACCTTGGATCTCTAAGTATGAATCATGAAATAGGTTGGTACATGCCATGTGATGGAGCAAGGTGGATCAATTGAGGATGGCACAAGCTCTAGCATGGTGAAGGAGATGGAAAGGAAAATGGTGTCAAGGCAAAGGTGATATAGGACACATTTTCGGTTTGGTGATCAAGACATCATAGAGGATGTGATCACGTTTAGGATAGATAGCCGTACTATCAAGGAGGGAGCTATCAAGGAGGGAGCTCTTAAGTATGATTGCAGTTATCATGTGCCACTATGTTCATATGCATTGCATTAAAATCAATTGAACCAAGTGAAACACCAACTTAATCCAAGATAATTGTGAACTAAAAGCTAACACACGTGCACAAGTGTTGGGATCACTTAGTGTTGGCTCTTGGAAGCTTGGAAGAAAGTTGGAGGTTGTGTGGACTCAGTTTGGAGGCCCGGACGCTAGGGTTTCGGTGTGTCCGGACCATTGCGTGTGTGTTCGGACACACACGCTAAGCTGGCAGTTCTGTGGACAGAGGTCCGGACCGGACACTGTTGGTCGTCCGGACGCGTAGGTCCGGACAACGTCCGAATCGTTTGGCGCTCTCTGGTCGGCTCTGTGTAGTGTCCGGTCGCTAGTTTGCGTCCGGACGGTGAACACCGGACGCGCGTCCGGGTGTTGGAGGCTTACTGGATCCTCTCTGTTTGGGGTCCGGTCGCTGGAGACGTTGGTCCGGACCCGCACTGTTGCGTGCGTCCGGAGCCACGTGGAGCTCGCTGGTGCACGCGGCAAAGAGCCGATTCAAACGGCTAAGTGACCGGACGCAGGCTCGTTGGTCCGGACGGCGCGTTGCGCGCGACCGGAGGCCGCGTCCGGAGTGAAGAACAGATGAGCTTCTCAGCTGTGTGGGGGCATCTAGACGTTGTTGATGGTCTGGACCCCCAACTGTTACTTGCGTCTGGAGGTGGCGCAAAGAGCCTGTTTTGAGGGTAAAACGGCTAGTTGTTGAGTGAGGGCTATATAAGTGATATGGCCGGCCCTTTGGGGCATCTCTTGCACATTCTATTCACTCACACATTTGTGCTTGCTTGAGAAGCTTCCACCACTCATCCTCTAAACATATTTGACATATTCTAGAGAGATTGAGTGAATCCAAGTGCATTGCTTTGTTGATTCCATACTAGTGGCACTTGGTGATCGTCGTCATCGCGGAGCTCTTGTTATTCTTGGAGGTTGCCACCTCCTAGACAGCTTGGTTTGACGAGGATCGTTGAGCGGAGGAAGGTGATTGTCTCCGGCTCGATCGGTGGATTGTGAGGGGTTCTTGAACCTACCCCGCGGAAGTTCACGAAAGGTATCTCTAGTGGATTGCTCGTAGCTTGGGGATCCCCATCTTGTGTTGGTTGTGCGACACCCTTGAACGGGTTTGACTTTGATTGCCAATTAGCACGTGAACCTCCAAGTGGGTGTATCGCTACAACGGGACTGACTTGTTGGCAAACAAGTAAACCTCGGAGAAAAATCATTGTGTCAACTTGTCTCTCCGTGGTTTTCATATTGTGATTGGCTATCAATTGGTTTATCCCTTCGTGGTGGTATAACCCTCTATCTCTAGCTTTGTACTACATTCATTCATTCTTGCAAAGTAGAGACTCTAGCTTAGCTTGTGTAGCTTAGCTTAGTATCTCTAGTTAACTAGCCCTTGTGTGTGACATAGAATACATCTTGCTAGTAACTAGACTTGGTAGGTGGCTTGCCCAACCTTAGAGCTAGTGCAAACTTGGTTACGCCGTGTTTTATTCTAACAAGTTTGCTTAAGTGTTGTTGTAGAATTTTTGTTAGGCTATTCACCCCCCCTCTAGCCATTACAAGACCTTTCAAACACATACATTGGCAGTATCTGGTGGGCAGGATCAATGTGGGACAGATGGCACACATATCCAAGTAGATGTCGAGGCAACCAGTTCAGTAGACGGTAGCAACCTGCTGCAAACCTGCAAGTTGCTTCACACCAGTTTGGAATGTATACTATTTTCATTATCGTAATTGAATCCAGTTCCAGCCTTTTGAATCCAGTTCCAGCCTAATGAATCATGTGGTGACAATGGCTTCATTCAACAGGGTGTTCCACTCTGTTGTGATTTTTGATGGAGTTCTGATTTTGTTTAACCTTTTTGCTAATGATATAGATGGCTTGGAGATGGCAGTGGCAAAATTTTCTCCCTCGAATGAGAACAGTGCTAAATATGAAAGGGTATGGAGCCGTCATCCATGTTGTATGAGAAATCCTCCCGTAGGAAGCCAGATTCAGGTATGTATACTCAGTTAGGAACTTAGGATTTGAGTGATCTCATCATGGATTTATTATTTATAAGTGAGAGCACCTGAAAATTGTGTTCCTATTGTTTAATAAATAAGACATATTATCTACTTGTGTATGAGTGTTAGTTGTTGTGTCCATTGCAGAAGGATAGGCTTGTTTCGCTCACGAAGCTGGTGATAGGCATGGCGATGAATTGTGCTATGTGTGTGGGTTCTGTAGATGTTGCACAGCCACAAATGTTAGGAGGTAAGTGCAGTTCAGCTTCTAGAGAATGCATGAATGGTGCCATGTGTGTGTAATCTGAGTTTTGAATCAAGATGCTGCAAAAATGTGTACAGTGATAACCATATACATGGATCCCTTGCAGAGCGGTGATCGTTCACAAATATGATGGTTGCGGCAGGCTTTGGTTTTGTCAGTGTTAGCTCTCGAAGCTTTGGTTTGGATGTCAGGTATTTGTTCTCTTACCAAAGTGGTATGTTAAGATATTCCTACGATTTATTTGCTATACAATTCTCTAATCTGTTATGAGGACAAGATCTATTTCCAATTGAGTTATTATCAATAAAAAGTATTATTCAGTGATCCAACAACTATTTAAACTATTGGTACATTAGCAGCCCATCTCTTACATAGATACTCCACTTCGAATCTTTTGGCGCATTAACCTGTTAGGTACCCACAACATCTACAAAAGTAGATTTGCAGATCTGAACTCAATATTTTCTAATGTGTGTGTGTTTTCTACATCAATGACTTATACTGAATCAACCTGAGGCTATTATGTCACTGCAAGGTTGTCATCATCAAGTTTCATCAATAGTGGCAAGGCTTTCAGGGACATCTTCACTATCAGATTCTCGGAGTAAGAGGAAGTGCAGAGCTGTTCAATAACAAAGTCAGTGTATACATAAATTGTCTTAGCCGTTAGTGAGTCATCAGATATGATTCTGTATTGATTCCATTTATGCTGTGTATTAATTTGGTATCTAGATGGAGCTAAGACAACATATTGGTTACTTGCTATGCTGATTTTGTGCTATGCTGGGTTGATTACAGTTTTTTTATGTTGCTGTTTCTAATTTTAATTAGTGCAATTTGGCAGAGTTGAAAGTTTACTGATAGATTTACCTGATCGTTTATTTTATGACGAGGAGAATATTTTTCTTACTGCAATTTTCAGTAAGAATTAATCCTTATACGGATAGTATATTTTGGTTGTTTTCATATATATTTCTGAAACGAAGTCGTGGCGATAGCACTGGTACTGTACTAGTGTATGCATAAACTAACACAGTGGCCGGAGGCTGAATTTTACGTGGGCTGAATTATAGACGGGCCAGTGACGATATTTGCTCATGCACATATCTGTTTAAACAACCCACTAAATTTATCGGCTAACTTGGCATGTATTTTTATACGGGCTTAATCCAAACCCATGGCCACGTTAAATCTTCTTTTCCTGACCAACTCCTGATATTAGTCCATAAACGAGCACACCTCAATTAGAGTGAATTGA
>CM039133.1:27781517-27794666 GCA_022036555.1 Microstegium vimineum | reverse complement strand
CCATGTCTTTGGGAACCAAGTTTTGGATTCTCTTTGCTTCTCTCAAGTGACCCCGTTTTGGCTTTCTCAGCTTTTTGGTCATTTGGAGAGCTTTACCTTGTGGCTCAAATCTGAAATGCACTTGTGTTGACAATGCACTCATCAAGGGGGAGATTGCGAACATATGGTGGGTAAGTACCCATGTAGTTCAGTTTTGTGATGAGTGATTGCCCAACATTTGAGCGGTTTAGTTTGAGTGGCTTGATTCTAACCCTTTGCGAAAGCAAATGTGTGTCTGTCTATCGGCTTGTGGTGTGCAGGTGCTATGTGCCTAGTGACAGTGGTCAATGGCGTGGAGAAGGTCGAGTAGAGGCTTGCCGTGTCGATGGACTGAGAGTGGTGAAGGGCAGAAACGGGGCTTGGACTGAGGGACCATGGGCGCCGACAGACTAGGTGTGGTGGCTAGTACTTGGAACCGGCAAGTGCGAGAAGACATGGAGGTAGACCGAGTCGACCAAGTCAAGACGGTGGACAAGCGGGTCGAGCGGAGGCTCATGGGACTCGGAGTCCAACCGGGCGAGGACAAGATGGCTCGAGTCGAGCGGTTTGGTGGTTTGGGCCTCAAAACCATCTGAGGACGGTTTCTGAGTTTGGGCCTCAAAACTCGGGGTTCGGTAGTTGAGCCCAAAGCTACCAGTGACGGGTTTCCTGGGTTTGGGCCTCAAAACCTAGGCGGAGCTTTCGAGGAAGCGGGGATGGCATGTGGCGGAATCCTGGAGGTTGCGTTGAGGCAACGGCAACTCCCGGCTGGAAGCGGGGCCGTCCATTCAAAATGCAGGAGATATTTTCCGGAGCTTGGACTGCAATGCTTAGGCTAGGTAGTTCACTCAATGTATCTAGGGGGGTCTTTGGGAGATAGCCAAAGCCCGATAAGTAGGGGGTGAAGGGGTATCCCTCATCCCATCTCTTGAACCCTAATCATTTGCCCCAACTCTCTCTCTACCCTCTCTCTAGTTCATGAGATCCCTAGGTTTATTTCACCAACCTCTGTAAGAACTCGAATCTTTTGGTGGGAATCGGAGGCCCGACTCTCTGAGTGCCATGGCACGGTTAGTTTCTTGATCGAGTCTCCCTGGTTGCTTGTGTTCTTCGCGTTTTGCTTTTGCTCTCTCTTTTTCTAGAGTTGTTTTCTCTTTGTTGAGAGTAGCTTTGCAAAGTCCACTTGAACCAAGTTGTTCGGATTCGTGAGGAGCATCTTTGCACTGAAGGAATTCACCTCAAACCTCACGAGTGCGTAGATCGGGTGATTTCTTTGTGGCGTTCTTCGTTTTGCCTTCTCTCCCCCAAATCCGAGTGTTCCTGTTTATTCTCTCCAAATTGAGCGATGATTTCTTCGGGATAGCTCCCCAACTGCACAAGGATCATGCCTACAAAATTTGGTTGCAGTTGGAGTTCATTTGGTTGAGTTTTGGGAAGATGTGGAGGAGAGAAAACGATTTTCGGGTTCACTGTGCAGTTTTTGGGGGCGTCGGACGCTCCCGACGGACGCTGCCCTTCCCCTAGCCAAGCGTCCGTCGCCTGGGGCTGTTTTGCGCTGTTTTTTTGAGCGTCGGACGCTCCTGTCGGACTCGCGTCTGTCGCCCATCGGACTCAGTCCGTCGCCCTCTGTCAGCATCCGTCGCCAGCGTCCGTCACCCTTCCAGCAAGGTTTTCAGGATTTTCTTCGTCGCTGTTTTGACCGTTTCTCCCTCGTCCGGATTCCGAATTGAGTTCCGTTTGTTGCGTTGGTTTCGTAATCACGCAGGGAACTTGATGAAACACTTGTGAGACCAGTTCTCAAAAGTATTTTTGGGTGAGCTCTCTTCTCTTCTCTGTAGGGTTTGAGAGCCACACTATCGGTGTCTCTGTTTGAGTTTTTGGTTTCCGGAAGATCCGCTGTACCTCTTGGTAATCACCATAGGTATCCACCCTCTCTAGGGTCGTGATCTTTCTGGTGGAGTAAGCTTGCTTGTTGGGTTTGTTTTTGGGAAGAGTGGTCCGAATATTTTGAGAGAAATTTGAGGCTCCCATTCACCCCCCTATGGTCACTGTTTCCGGTCCTTCAACATGAGATGTCAAGCTAATAATGTGGGCACATGTAGGACATGGTGCTGGACAGACCCGACATGAGATTGTCTCTATACACATCATGTACGTTATGTCCTTAGACCTAAGATTGTCGTATGTACTCAAGATGTGAAACGACCTACCCTAGGACTACCAAACGCTACTCCGTGACTGGGTAGTTATAAAGGTGACTTTTGGGTTTGTCGGGAAACATGCTGTGAGACATAGTCAATCAAGATGGAATTTGCCACTCTTCATATGAGAGAGATATCACTGGACTACTCAAATGATTAGATCATGAAATGCATGGCCGTGCTTGGGTTAAGTGTTAACCCACGAGGGTTACCAAATATCGTGAGGCAAAGGAATAACAAGTGTATTGTATTGTGGTGGTTCATTTGATATGATCATAGCGTATGCATAGGAGTTGACATGCCTTGCTAGGGCGCTATCAACTATTGGTCGAGTAAGAGTACTTGGGCCATGTCTATGTGTGCGTGAGCCCATAGGGTCGCACGCTTAAGGGGTTGGAAGCCTAATTCGGGTTGGGCCCGAATTAGACTAGGTTTAGGGTTGCTAATGGGCCTCCAACGTGGGAGCTCATTAGGACGCCTATATAAGCAAGGGAAGACGCGGGGTGAGTCGTAATCACGTCCTTTGGTAGCAGTCGTCGCCCTCCCCACGCTCACGCCTAGTACTCCTCGCGGACCTAGCAGTTCTTCCCTGCACGTGTGGGATTCCTCGGAGGTGCTGCATCTAGAGCACAAGGATGAACCGCGAGAAGGAGATGTTGAGACGGATGACCTCGCAACTGCACAACACTGCTGTGATGCGCACGACTACATCTAGTCACTTTCGCTGCACCTGCGCGTCTAGTAGTAACCCCGTGATCTATAACTAGCTCTAGTTCCTGGTTTATGGGGTAGAAAGTTTTGTTTTCTGGCTAGCATAGCAACCTCATAACCCTTCAGCCCAGTACTAAGGTCGTCAACATAGCCCATGCCCAGTCTTGCCAAGGCCAGCCCAATGAGCACCAAACATCCCAGAATCCTAGTAGACCGACCAAGACCTAGAAGAGGAGATTCTGACGCCAAAGGGCTGACAGACGACAGCGGGAGGCGGCAGTTCATGCTACTAGCTTCTTCCTGCTTGTGGAGTTTAGGGTGCCGGTGGATGCCAAAGTCAATTCCAACTTTGATGAGTCAGAGTTCGGAGAGACGGACGGTGTACTCACACGTGAATTCTAGGTGGTCTTCGGCAAGCCTGCGAGGCATAGGCACATGAAGGCACTATACATCCAGGGATACATCAACGAGAGGTTTCTCGGAAGGATACTAATCGATGGTGGTGCCTCAATCAACCTGATGCCAGCTCACATCATTCCTAAACTCAGACTGGAGTCCGAGAGGCTCTTCAACACAGATTTGTCGCTCGACGACTTCGGGGGAGGAAGTCCGAAGCCAAGGGGGTCCTGCAGGTGGAGTTGACAGTGGGCAGTAAGACTCTAGTGACAACTTTCTTCATCATTGATAGGGATAGTTCATACAATCTGCTCCTGGGTAGAGACTGGATTCATGCCAACTGCTGCATCCCGTCTACGATGCATCAGATTGCAGTACAATGGCTGGACAACGATGAACTAGAGGTCATTCTGGCCGATGATTCGATCTCTATAGCAACCGTTGACCCTGCTCACTGGGTTTTGGAGGATTACGATTTCGACTGCTTTTTGGGCAGGAGGTTGCAAGAAGATCTCACTAATCTCAACATTGTATGTCAATAGCTGACTCGAGTAGTCGGCTTAAAGGAGGCGGAGTGATAAGTGCCAGTGAAGGCAAGCTGGGCAAAAGGCTTACGTCGGCCGACAAGCTAAATGGTGACAAACCTAGGCCGACGCACAACGGTACCCAAATCAAGTCCCGAAAGTCGAGAGGTTTAGTTGCTCTAAACAAGCACAGGGAATGCTTGGTTCGGGATTGCAGAACGTCCAGTCTTGACTAGAAGCCGATTGAGCATCATCTACCGATTAAGAAAAAGGTATCAGCTAAAATAAGCGGCAACCTAGGAAGAGTAGGACCAACGTCATGGCCGATGCAAAGTGATCGCTTGGCTGTGGGAAATAGAGGTCATTCGACAAGAATCGCCTATATGGTCCCTATGCGTGAGAAGGAAGAACGAGTGGGGCTCGCATCAGTCTTAGGGACCACCGTGAAAATACGCCGACGAACGAGTACCCAATGCTGGTGCCCGACATGCTAGTTGATGCAGCAGCAGGCCACAGAGTGATCAATGTATGGATGGTAGTTCTGGGCATGATCAGGACTTCATGGCGGAAGGCGGCGCACGACCATCGTTGGATGCCCCGATTTGCTGGGATTACACTAGCGGAGGGTTATGACCTTCGGATTGAGGAATGCTGACACAACTTATCAGAGAACTGTAAGTTGATCGGCAAAGTCTACAACATGGTGGCATAGACCCGAGGGGTACCAAGGGCACCTTGAAAATCTCAGAGCCACCTTAGGGTGTGCGAAGAAACATGGTTTGGCGATGTACCCTCACAAGTGTGCTATCGGAGGAACTACTGGGTTTTTCTAATATGCTTCGTGCATAAGCCAAGGCACCAAGAGTATTCGCGAGGATTCTGACACGGTCGGCCCGTACCAGCAACCACAAAAGATTGAGTTGCGATCTCTGATCGGCAAGACCAATTTATTCGACGGTCCACACTGAACTTGTCGACCCAAACCCTGCCATTCTCGATCCTGCTGAAGCTAGGGAATCAATAAAGGCAGCCATGGGGGCAGCGAACAACAAGAGGCTTTCAAGGGGGTCACAGAGTATTTGATGTCTTCATCGGCACCAGCCCCCCCGAAGAGTGAAAGGCTCTCTAGATTGGACGCAACAGCCGATGGCCATGCCGTTGGATCTGCTTTGACATAAGGATTCCAAGGGGAGAAGTTAGTAGCATTTGATCTATGGGTGGCTCGATCCCGAGACAGTCTACTAGAAAAGCTATACATGTGCTCAAACTTTTTCCTACGCCAAGCTGCGCCATCACCGGTCGTCATCCAGCGTGTGGTGGCATCGAAGTTTAACGTCAGCAAACACGTACTATCAATGCCTATTTCAAATGGAGAAATCGGCAAGGGATCCTCGTGCTACCAGAATCTGATTTGTATGGATCATCCAAGGTGATCAAGGGTCCGGGGATGGTTGACTTTGTTACTCACCATCCTAAAAGGGAAATTAGTTCGGCAGGTGTGGCTCCCCTGGTATTGTTGTTCGACAAGCCTACCCACAAGCAAAGCAGAAGCATTGGAACCATCTCGGCATTGCCTCGGGGGGCAAGCTTCAGATATGCTTCCCCAGTTAGGCCGACGACTGCCGATAGTCGAACAGTATGTGATCTACTCAAAGGATCTCTGCGGAATAAGTATGTGAGCGTGATGGAAACTGTCATGGGCTGCCGGATTCTTTCTCTCGTGTCAGCATCAAACAGGCATCCGGGTGCTGAAAGCCGACAGAGAAGGAAGGCTCGAAAGGGGTCTGGTTTGAATATTCATTTTGCTTGTTGGGGCTAAGGACAATAAATACGGTAGATGAACACCAGACTAGGGAAACCCATACCAGGTTGCGAGAAGCACCCCAGGTGAAGCTTATGGAATTCTAGGGCAAGAAGAACATTATGGAAACCTTAAGAGAAAACCTTTCGGAAACACTACTCCAGCGCATGAGCCAATACGTCATGGGTCGACCAGAGTGGGTAGCCGGTATGATTCATATCGCCTCCAGCGCAATAGTGGTCAGCTGGAAGCTGGTAACAGCTAATACAATGTATCGCCTTTAGACCCAAAAATATATAAAAAGAAAAGGAGTGAGGCGCAGTTCAAGCAGGACATCCTGGTAACATAAAGGCAACATTATCCACATAGATACATCTACAGTCACAAGGTGTGGGTCATCTCCTATTCCAAAGACATGCAGTCGATCAGTTCATCCACGGGCATCACTTCAGCGATGGCCTGTCCCACTGGTTGGAATCTCCCTGTCATGGGAAGGAAGTCACGCCCTGTATGGGTGCTAGTAAAGCCTAGACCTACGACGTCGGAGACATCTGCGCTGACGACCTCTACTCCGGAGAGAGCGAAGGTGGCTCCATAAGCAACAGAATGGAAGACCAAGTCCCGAACGCGCATTGACATTTGGGAAAGACGCTCTTCTAGGGTCAAGCCATGGGCATGGAGAGAGCCCGCTAGCACGTTTATTGCGTCAGAAACACGGGCAAGTTCACTCAGAACACCAGAAGAGTACATCAGTCGATATAGCCGATGTGGTCGGGGTGGATCTGATCGGTTCAGGTTGTGGTGACAATGGTCTGCAACCATCTGATGGGTTACGAAGTCCGAAAGCATACCTCCTGCCTTGCCATTGAGGGAGTCCAGAAGCGCCAGGGTATTCGCGATAGTGGTTTTGGCCGACGTCAGCTCCTTCTCTAAGAAAGATTGTTGGGGATATTACCTCGGCATATCCCCAGGGACCTTATGGGCCTGCCGACCGGAAGACGGCCTAGCTCGCGAGGCCCTGCGGCATGCGACCAGCCCATCGTGCTCGCCAGGGACTCCGAAGAAGTCTTGCTCCCAAAGGAAGATCCTAGTACAAAGACTCGGATCCCTTGCCTTGAGGAACCGATCGTAATCTGTTAGGATGTGGAAACTATAACCCTACTCCGCGGCTATATAAGGCGAGTAGGGACCCCCTCAAAAACAATCCCTCATAACCTCTTAGATCTCATCTACACCTCGTGTAACCTAATACTCATATCAATCCAGCCACCAAAACACAGGACATAGGGTATAACGGCGATTTGCCGGCCTGATCCTGTATAAATCGCCGTGTCTATGCTCTCTGTGTTACACTTGATCGTCGTCGCCCACACCTCCGCCTACAATCTACTACCGTAGGGTACTCCCTAGGTAGACCACGGCGCATATTTCGTCGACAATTGGCGCGCCTGGTAGGGGGTGTGTGTATCGACTTCATGGCTCGTCAAGCATTCATCTTCGCGGATTCGATGGTCCTCCCGGCGACCGGCACCATGCTCCAGATCGGATCTATGTCCTGGACCGTCGGATCTATGTCATGCGAGGCAGATGTGCCATCGCCTCCATGTCGCCTCGCCACGCCAAAGCACCACCCGCGAAAGAACATCAACATGGACGACCTGGTTGACACCATCGATCGATCCAGCGCCGGTATCATGGACTGGATCGACCTTGTACAGACGGCACGACGCCGACTCTCCGGCCACCATGGCTGTCGACCACGTCGCCACCAACCCATGTCGAAAACGATGGCTGTGATGACCAAGGGCATCCACCCTCCCCCGACGATGCCTTATGGGCTCAGCAATCAGGCCGCGATCTTCCAACGCTAGGTGCTCTGATCGGCCTTCAACCATATCCCGACAGCCCCCGTCGTAAACACTGCCGTCATCTCCGCGATTCCTACTGACTCTGACCAGGAAGTGTCCCTCGACAACAGGATCTCATCGGGTTCAGCCACTGCCATGGGGACAGAAATTGCCGACTCTTTCGGATCGACCAACAACTTCCCAGAATTCCCTCCGGGCTTCGGAGCAATGGTCTTCCAAGTCTCCGCCGACAGCGTCGCCCGCAACAACGAGACAGACGCTGAGCGCGTCGCGAGAGAACAACACAACGCTGAACGTGCGCAAAGGCGCAACCTGGAATGCCGCGATCAGGAGAGCCGCAACGAAGAGTGCCGTGAGCAGGAATGCGTCACACGAGAATATCATGAGTAGGGGAATCGAGATCACCCACCACGACGCAACCTCCAGCACGAGTTCGACTAGATGGGTGACATTCCAGTGTTCCCGAACCCCAGCGCCAATCTGGCGATTGCCGCCTGCGAGGTGTCCAAGCTCCCCGGCACCCCCGCGATCGAGAAGATAGAAGCCCACATCATGGCAGCCTCGGTCTAGGTCAACAAAGCAGCTCACCCCCCTGAATTCTCCGGTCAATCCTACAGTAGAAACAACCCCCGAAGCCCTCCCAGGGAGCATCGACAAAGATCCCCATGATGCGATGACGAAGAAGCCCACAGTGCCCGACGTGATTGAACACTGGCACCGGCTCGCCGAAGCCCTCCAAAGGATCGCCGAAGACGATCCTTGCAGTACGACGATGATGAGCACAACAATCCCCGACGTGATCCAACATCGGCACTAGCGCCCCCAGCCACAGGGGGACTGCGCCCCTTCTCCGCTCGTCTACGTACCATCAGGTGGTCCCAGAATTTCAGAGTGACATCGGTGGAGAAGTATGATGGCAAGGCAAACCCACAGCAGTGGGCGTCTACGTATGAGATCGTTGTATACGCCGCCGGAGGGAATCAAGATGTGATGGCTAATTACCTGCTAGTGATGTTGTCAACCTCCGCCAAAAGCTGGCTCCAGAAAATCCCAGAAGGCACCATCGACACCTGGGAGCAACTCAAAGAGATCTTCATCAAGACATATAAGGCTACGTGCGTCCAGCCAGGGATGCGTTACGACCATGAGAACGTCCGCCAAAGGAGCAATGAAAGCCTCCGGGAATACATTAGTCGCTTCTCCGACAAGCGGTTGAACATGACAGAGATCTCTGACCTAGAGGCCATCGCCATCTTCTCCAATGGCCAGTGGACAGACAACCTCTGAAACAAGTTGGCGCGGAAGAGCATAACGACCATAGAGGAGCTCATGACGATGGAAAATCCTTACACCAACAAGGACGACGCCACCCGCAGCAGGGAGAATAGGCGGCGCCACTCTCATTCCCCAGAACGCGCAAGGGACGATGACCGCCAACAAGATTACCGCAGCGAAGGAAGGAACATCGACTACCGGGACTACCGATCGGGCAACCCCGAGCGCTATCCACAAAGGTACGATTACAGGCGTGACAACCGCTACGTCGCCAACACGAACGCCCGTCCGAGGAGGAACTACGACACTAGCTATGAGAAGATCCTCAACGGCCCATGCCCCATACACAAAAACTCCAAACACTCCACGCGCGAGTGCGAGATCCATGAGTTAGCAGTGCGGGGAAGAGACGACAAAAGAGAAAAAAAAGATGACCCTAACAAAGGCAAAGATCAAGAACCACTAGCGCCAAAGTTCCGACCAGCCTCAATGACATACTCCATCTTCGGGGGCAGCATGGTTGTCGAAGAAGAGAGGCAACGCCGCTAAGTCCGCAAGGATGTGTACTCAGTTGTAGTGAAAAGAGATGATTCGACCAGCGCTCGCTACCTCGACTGGTCAGAGCAACCGATCAGCTTCTCCGGAGAAGATGAGTGGACGGACTACAGATACCCCGGTCGCTTCCTACTCATCGTCGACCCAACCATCACCACGTGTCGCTTCAGGAAGGTGCTGGTCGACGGGGGCAGCGCCTTTAATATTATCTTGGCCGAAGCATTCCGCCAACTCGACTACTCGAAGAAGGACCTCCTCCCGGCGAGCTTCTCCTTTTGGGGGATCATTCCAAATAAGGCGTCAACACCAATAGGCCAGATCACCCTCCTCGTGCAATTCAGCTGTCAGAGCCACTTCAGGGTCGAAAACATTAACTTCATCGTCGCCGACATCGAGATAGCTTACCACGCGATACTTGCCCGACCAACCCTCGCTAAACTCATGGCAGTCCCGCACTACACCTACATGGTGTTGAAGATCCCGACGCCACAAGGCATCCTCAGCCTCCGCACCAACCTGAAGATCGCGTACGAATGCGAGCAGCAGATCATCAACACTGTCGAGAAACCCCGCATCCAGGGTACGTACAGCTCTGAAACTAGTGACAACCCCGCCGCAAAGAAGCAGAAGGAAGCAGAACCAGCAACGAAAACCACCGACCTCTCATACGAATAAAGTAAGGGATCGCCGGCCCTCAACGACACAAGAAGACGTCCTAGTATAAACATAGTCCAATAAAGTTTGTACTATCTTCCTCTCCATTAATAAATAAAGGTGCCCCGTTTCTCTTATTTTTTCACCTAACTAAATGTGTCAACACACAAATGCCCGCGGCGTATGACGACCACCGTAAAACGCCTACGGTGTAAGGCGACCACTGCAAAAAACGCCGACGGCGTTCATCGACCATAACCAGAAAGCACTCGAAGCTGGTCTTCCGATGAACCATAGCGAGTAGAAGTAGCTACCCTAAACGCTATGACTCCATCGACAGACCTTCCAAGCGGCATTTCCCCAGAAGTCGGGCGATGTCACTTGGGTCGGGAGCCGTGAGGCTATGTGCCCAAAATCTGTATACGACCTTGGTATGGTCGACGACTCTACAAGCAGCATAGCTTTTCGCCCAGCGTCTATAGGGATGGTCTCCACAGGCCCTAGTCATGCCACGATCGAGCCTCTCGGAAAAAGGCCCTGTCTGTGGCATCTCCCTAAGCGTGCATGAGCTGTTCGCCCTCTGCGTCGTGGATTGTCAGCAACGTGCCTCCTTGGGAGTCCTTATGTATCCTACGCATGAAGTGGCGCTAGCCCTACGATATGGAACATTTGAGACCCAAGGCCGAACGATTCATCGCTATGGCTCACGACTTAGCAAGCACGCCATGACATACAAGTGAAACAAAAGATCACCGCCTCGGATATATTACAGCTTTGTAGTTTTCACTTACACGTCCGAAAACTTGTATCCGAGATACAAATTACCGCTGTCCCGCAGCAAAACACAACATGACAATAAAGTCGAAACATCAAAAGAGAAGGGGCCACACTTCGGATCAATCATTCGAACAATTACAACTTCATCCTACCAATACGATAAGCGACCACCTCACTAATGTTCCTAGTCCAGAGCTAAAATTCATGTCGAATTCGGCATTGCCGACTACGGTACATAATGATCCTAGGCATGTTGTTACCCGGCGGGCCAAAGCGACGACACTCCCCCTAGATACAGACATGAGGATCAACGACGACTAACCCCGACACATCTTCCGGGGCACGAATCCACCACCATCGCCAGATGATATGAAGATCATCATGGGACCAGAAGCGAAGACGACTTAAGCCATGATTACCAAACCGGACATCTGGAAGGGCACCCCCACTGAGACGATCGATGATGGCAAGCGCCTCCAGATCCGCTGGATCTGCATAATATAACATCATGGACCTGAAATACATTGCGATGTCATCTCCAGCCGCCACTGCTTTACCAATAAGCGCCTGCCCAACGGAATCTCGTCCCCGCAACATCAACCCCTCTAGACCACGAAAGAACATAGCCTCTCGGTGACCGGCGTCAAGGAAGCGCTGCTCGAAAGCAGTCTCCAGCAGATTGTGGTAGGGCCGATAATAATCCTAAATCCGCCGAAGAGACAAGAGCCGAATCATCGTAGCATCATCACAAACCTTCCGAAATATGCGACAGACTTGACGAGCCTTCACACACTCGGGCATATTGTCGCCATCATCAATAACACGAACAAGATCCGAAAGATGAGGTCCTCCGGCAGCATCAACAAGATGGCCGAACCCTTCACGAAGCGTGCACTGCCAAGATCCATCCCCCCCGTAAAGATCGTAGCACAAAGAAAACCCCCTTGCTCTTTGCTCACCCCCGCAACCAACAAGCAAGGAAAGAGTCGGACAACTCTTCGCCTCGTTCCTCACACGAATATGTAGCAAAGCCTCCGCCCCCTTGTATCCTATATATGTACGCCTCTAGCAATAAGATAACAACTCTTCGGATCACCAACGCACTCACAAAGGGACAAAGACGCGACCTTTCTAGTTTCGCCGCTAAGCCTACCTCTTATACCAAAATGCGTGGCGCTTCGCCTTCTAGGGTTTTTGGGAAACCGCAACAATCAAATACGGAACCGCCACGACACCAGTTTCTTGTGTCACGAGTTGGGCCGCTAATTGCGCGGTTAAATCGGTCCACTTACTTATCTTTCCCCTTATTTCGTTTTTACTTCCAGTTAATTTCTCCAAAATACGGTTAATGATTTCCGAAATACCACTAACACCACAGTCCCGGGGACTGGATGAGCAACATTGTTATGATCTATTTTTTGCAGCTACAGTAACATGACTACAGTAGTCTGGTCGGCAAGCACCACCAAACTAGCGGTACAACGATACTCGGGGACTTCGTCGACAATCGCCACGATTCAGCTGCTTGGTCCCTAACCCGGCCAGGCTCGGGGACTTCGTCCAAATAACACCAAGCAAGGCTTGGGGACTGCGGCCAAGGCACAGAAGAGCAACACGAAACAACACAACACTCAGAGACTCAAACTGGGGGACTGCGAACAAAGCAGTATGACCCCGACGCGAGAACCTTGTGAACACATGGTAGATAAGTACCCATGTATGTTCATTTTTGTGAGGAGTGATTGCCCAACACTTGAGTGTTTCAGTTTGAGTGGCTTACACTAATACTTTGCGAAAGCAAATGTGTGCCTGTCTATCGGCTTATGGTGTGTAGGTGCTATGCCTAGTGACAGTGGTCAATGGCGTGGAGAAGGTCGAGTAGAGGCTTGCCGTGCTGATGGACTGAGAGCGGTGAAGGGCGGAAGCGGGGCTCGAACTGAGGGACTATGGGCGCTAGCGGACTAGCTGTGGTGGCTAGTGCTTGGCACCGGCGAGTCAGAGAAGACATGGAGGTAGACCGAGTCGACGAAGTCAAGACGGTGGACGCGCGAGTCGAGCGGAGGCTCATGGGACTCGGAGTCCGACCGGGCGAGGCCTCGGTGGCTCGAGTCGAGCGGTTTGGTGGTTTGGGCCGCAAAACCACCGGTGGACGGTTTCTGAGTTTGGGCCTCAAAACTCAGGGTTCGGTAGTTGAGCCCAAAGGTACCGGTGGCGGGTTTCCTAGGTTTGGGCCTCAAAACCTAGGCGGAGCTTCCGAGGAAGTAGGGATGGCACGTGGCAGAATCCTAGAGGTTGCGTCGAGGCGACGACATCTACTGGCAGGAAGTGGGGCCGTCCATTCAAAATGCGGGAGATATTTTTTAGAGCTT